>CAUYLG010073329.1:0-23652 GCA_963573385.1 Cacajao melanocephalus
CCCTGTATTATTAGTTGCAGTTTGGTGAACAAAAAAACAAATGAGCACTACTGGCTTGTTGCTTTTCTTTTTTATTTTATTTTTGAGACAAGGTCTTGCTCTGTTACCCAGGCTGGAGTACGGTGGCTCAATCATAGCTCACGTAGCTTCAAACTCCTGGGATCAAGTGATCCTCCCACTTCAGCCTCCCAAGTAACTGGGACTACAGTCACTGTGCCCAGCTCATTTATTTATTTATTTATTTATCTTTAAATGTAGAGATGGGGGTCTCCCTATGTTACCCAGGCTGGTCTCAAACTCCTGGGCCCAAGGAATCCTCCTGCCTCAGCTTCCCAAAATGCTGGGATTACGGGGGTGAGCCACCGTGCCTGGCCTCCATAGCCAAGATCTCTCTGAGCCCCATCACAGCTCTGTGAGGATCGCAGAAGGAAGAAAGGGTGAGAGTCTGGCACCCTCTGTAGATGACGTGAACACAGTCTGCATAGTCTGGCATTCAAGGCCTTTGAAGGCCTTTGCAGCTCTATAGCCAGGCTCTCTGGGATGAGTCTTTACTCAGCCTGTTACATAGCTGTGTGGCCTTGAGCAAGTCATTTAAACTCTTTGTAACCTCGGTTTCCTCATTCATAAAATGGGAATAATATTAGTACCTACTTGGCTGGGTAGGTATCTGTATCAGCCAGATTCTATCAGGAAACTCAAATTAGGATTCAAAATACTGACAAGGGAGGCGGGCACAGTGGCTCACACCTATAATCCCAGCACTTTGGGAGGCCAAGGCGGGTGGATCACTTGAGATCAGGAGTTTGAGATCAGTCTGGCCAACATAGCAAAACCCTATCTCTACTAAAAATGCAAAAATTAAGCAGGCGTGCTGGTGTGTGCCTGTAGTCCCAGCTACTCAGGTGGCTGAGGCAGGAGAATCGCTTGAACCTGGGAGGTAGAGGTTGCAGTGAGCCAAGATCGCACCACTGCACTCCAGCCTGAATGACAGAGGAAGACTCTGTCTCAAAAAAATAAAAGAAATCTTGACAAGGGGACTATATTTTTTTCTTTTTTGAAGCAGAGTCTTGCTCTGTTGCCCAGGCTGGAGTGCAGTGGCACAATCTCAGCTTACTGCAATCTCTGCCTCCCCAATGCAAGTGCTTATCCTGCCTTAGCCTCTTGAGGAGTTGGGATTACAGGCATGCACCACCGTGCCCAGCTAATTTTTGAATTTTTAGTAGAGACAGGGTTTCACCGTGTTGGCCAGGCTAGTCATAAACTCCTGACCTCAGGTGATCCACCTGCCTCGGCCTCCCAATGCGCTGGGATTACAGGCATGAGCCTCTGTGCCCAGCTGACAAGGGTGCTATTTTTAAAGGGTGGGGTATAAGAAAACCCTACAAAGGGAAACACAACACACCAGGTCTAACAACAGCATGATCATTAGTACTCCTAAGCCTGCAGTGACAAGAGGAGGAATGGGGGCCAGAATCTGGAAAGGAAGAATTGTGTGAGAGAAGCTGAAGGAAGCAGTCAGCCAAGGCGATGCTGTGGGGAGAACGCCAGTGAAATAAACATGCTGATCTCACTGTCCACCCTCTTGCTAATCTCTTGCTGGGGGATTCACGTTGGATAAGTCCAGCGGCAAGCCAGGGAGCAAGGGAGCCTGCTGATGTAATCCATAGAGGCACAATCTTCCAGGCACAGGGCAGGCAGCGCAGGGAAAGTGTTACAGCTGGGGAGCACGTGGAAGAGATCTAGCAGCCCACCATAACCACAGCAAAGCATGGGAAGTGTTTAGAACTGCGCAGGTGGATCACCCAGGTCAGGAGTTCGAGACTGGCCTGGCTAACATGGCGAAACTGCGTCTCTACTAAAAATACAAAACTGAGCCAGTTGTGGGACATGCCTGTAGTCCCAGGTACTTGGGAGGCTGAGGCAGGAGAATTGTTTGAACCTGGGAGGCAGGGTTGCAGTGAGCTGAGACCGCACCACTACACTCCAGCCCAGGCAACAGAGACTCTATCTCAAAAAAAAAAAAAAAAAGAATTGTGCTTGCTTGTACATTACAGGAATTTTTTTCTTTTTTTTAGAGAGAGACAGGATCTCACTCCATTGCCCAGGCTGCAGTGCAGTGGTGCAATCACAGCTTACTGCAGCCTCAACATCCCAGGCTCCAGTGATCCTTCCACCTCAGCCTCCTGAGTAGCTGAAACTACAGTCATGAGCCTCCACTCCCAGCTATTTTTTATTTGTTTTTTTGTAGAGACAGGTCTCACTGTGTTGCCCAGGCTGGTTTCAAACTCCTGGGCTCTAGCAATCCTCCCACCTCAGCCTCTCAAAGTGCTGGGATCACAGGCATGAGCCACCACACCTGGGCAAAATTTTTAATAAATTTTAGTTGTTAATTACTATATCCATCCCACCTTTCTAACTCCCGTGTATTTACAAGCCCAGCAAGCTGGACTTCTCATGGCTCCTGAAAATAGCACACTTTTTTTTTTTTGATACGGAGTCTCACTCTATTGTCCAGGCTGGAGTGTAATGGTGCGATCTCTGCTCACTGCTACCTCTGCCTCTGGGGTTCAAGTGATTCTTGTGCCTCAGCCTCCAGAGTAGCTGGAATTACAAGCACGTGCCACCACACTCCACAGCTAATTTTCGTTTTTGTTTTTCAGTAGAGATGGGGTTTCACCATGTTGGCCAGGCCAGTCTCAAACTCCTGACCTCAGGTGATCCACCCACCTAGGCCTCCCAAAGTGCGGGATTCCAGGTGTGAGCCACCGTGCATGGCTGAGTCTTTCATGTCTCAGAGCCAAGGCTCATGTTGTTCTGCTATTTGGAGTGTCCTTTTCCTCACCCCTTTCCCTTCCTTTTAAATTCCTACTCATTCTAAAGACTCAAATGTATCCTAGCCAGTTATTTCCTGGCACAGATTAAATAAATGTTTGCAAATGTCCATTGCCATCATTAATGGAGAAATTTTGCCTGAACGAAGCCATCCTCGCAGGATTCACAAGAATTCTGCACAGAAATACAGTTACAATCAAGCATTAACCAGGCTGCACTTTGACCCACTTCCTTGTACCCAAAAGTCGCACGGCACTAGATATTGACCACTTGTATCCCCATTGCTCTTTTAGTTAGGATTTCTGATATTAGAATCACAGACCTTTTTAAAAATAATAGCTTACACTGTAGTCCCAGCTATGTGGAGGCTGAGGCAGGAGGATAGTATGAGCCCAGGACATCAAAGCTGCATAAGCCATGATAGCGCCATTGCACTCCAGTCTGGGCAACACAGGGAGATGAACGAGAGAGAAAATGTGAGAGAGAGAGTAAGAGAGAGGGAGTTTGGTGAGAGGGGAGGAGAGAGAGGGGAGGAGAGAAAGAGAGAGGGAAAGAAAGAGAAAGAGAGAGAGAGGGAGGAAGGGAGGGAGGGAGAGAGAGAGGAAGGAAAGAAGGAAGGAAGGAAGGAAGGAAGGAAGGAAGGAAGGCTGGCCAGATATGGTGGCTCATGTCTTTAATCCCAGCACTTTGGGAGGCTGAGGCAGGTGGATCACCTGAAGTCAGGAGTTCAAGACCAGCCTGACCAGTATGGTGAAAGCCCGTCTCTACTAAAATTACAAAAATTAGCCAGGCTTGGTGGCATGTGCCTGTAGTCACTGCTTCTCAGGAGGCTGAGGCAAGAGAATCACTTGAACTCAGGAGGCGGAGGTTGCAATGAGCCAAGATCGCACTACTGCACTCCAGCCTGGGCAACAGAGTGAGAGAGAGAGAGAGAGAGGAGAGAGAGAGAGAGAGAGAGAGAAGAGAGAGGAAAGAGAGAAAGAGAGAGAGAAAGAGAGAGAGAGAAAGAAAGAAAAAAAAGAAAGAAGGAAAGAAAGAAAGAAAAAGAAAGGAAAGAAAGAAAGAAAAGAAAAGAAAAGAAAAGAAAGAGAAAAAGAAAGGAAGGAAGGAAGGAGAGGAAAGGAAAAGAAAGAAAGAGAAAGAGAGAGATGCGTGGAATGGAGTATGACTTTCAAGGTGAGATGATGAAAATCTTTAGAGGTTTGCCTGGAACTCAAACCATTTCCTCTAGGGCAAGCCAGCCACCAGATAGAAGGCTGATTACTTGAGAATGCCATGCTGGAAGGAAGTTCTAGCTCACACAGGTGTGAGCCACTGTATCTAGCCGGAGCTCTTTTCTTGTAGAACTATAAAAAATCAGTTGTCTGCTGGGCGTGGTGGCTCACACCTATAATCCCAGCACTTTGGAAGGCCCAGGCGGGCGGATCACAAGGTCAGGAGTTTGAGACCAGCCTGGCCAATACAGTGAGAAAAAAAAAAATCAGTTGTCCATAACTCCAGTCAACCAACCAATAGGTAGCCACCTGACATTGAGACCTGGCCCATCATCCACTAACAGTATACTTAAAGCACAGGAATTAGGCCAGGCACAGTAGCTTACACCTGTAAACCCAGCACTTGGGAGGCCAAGGCAGGCGGATCACTCAAAGTCAGGAATTTGAGACCAGCCTGGCCAACATAGCGAAACCTCATTTCTACTAAAAATAAAAATTAGCCAAGTGTGGTGGCACATGTCTGTAATCCCAGCTACTCAGGAGCCTGAGGCAGGAGAATAGTTTGAACCGGGAGGTAGAGGCTGCAGTGAGCAGAGATTGCACCACTGCACTCCAGCCTGAGCAACAAAGGGAGACTCTGTCTTAAAAAAATAAAAAAAAAGGAATTACCTGAGACTCATGTTCATCAAGACCCCTCCCATCCAACCCCATACTCACATCTTCCAAAAAGTTCATGTAACTTTCAGATTATGAGACCCCTCAGAGCTTGAACTCAACCTCTCACCTTCACTTTTAGCTGGCCGTTGAAACAATAGATTTCTTCCCTTTTTTGGAGGGGCAGGGGGACAGAGTCTAGCTCTGTCGCCCAGGCTGGAATGCAGTGGCTTGATCTCGGCTCACTGCAACCTCTGGCGTCTGGGCTTAAGCAATTCTCCTGCCTCAGCCTCCCCAGTAGCTGGGACTATAGGTATATACCACCACACTTGGCTAATTTTTAAATTTTTTGTAGAAATGGTCTCTCACTATGTTGCCCAAGCTGGTGTCAAACTCTTAGGCTCAAGGAATTCTCCCACCTCGGCCTTTCAAAGTGTTGGGATTACAGGTGTGAGCCACTGTGCCCTGCCTTTTTTTTTTTAAAGGGAGATGGGATCTGGCTGTGTTGTCCAGGCTGGAATGCAGTGGTGCGATCACAGCTCACTGCAGCCTTGAACTCCTGGGCTCAAGAGATTCCCCCCACATCCGTCAGCATCTCAAGTAGCTGGGGCTGTGTTGGGGGGAAACCCCCACAAAAGCCGAGGCAAGGATCTGAAGCCTCAGCATGTTTTCATATAAATATAGAATTAGAAACAGAGATATAGTTACATAGTTATTCCTATATATATAACCAAATATAATCGCATAGCTATTCACATGTAATCACAAATATATACATCTATCTAATCATATAATCTTTAATCTTACTAATAAGTCTCAGGTCAAGAAGCATGGGACTAAAGTGGCATTGGACACCGTAAGGCAAGATGCTCTAAGTAAGTCCTCTGTAACGCCCAGATAAGGGCTGCTGGAAGACGCCTTGGCTGTGCGACAGCGTTAGCTCTGTGAAAGTGCCCGCTGTTTAGCCAACTAGGGAAGGAGACATCCAAGATGGCCGAGACAGCTCCTTCCCCGGAGGAGTCAGGAGAAAACTCCATTCTTCCAAGCCCCTGTGGTAGGCCTGACGGCTGTCAAGGAAGCCTACAGACATCCGGGGACTTAATTGTCTCTATGCGACGCTGTGCTTCAGCGGTCACGTTCCATGGCTACTTTCAAGTTCTGCTTCTGCACCTGGTTCCTCTTTTTCTTAGAAGATAAGAATTAGTAATAGTAACATAAATCTTAGTGACCTTGGTATTTCTATGAAAAGTGCTGACACCTTGGGTTTTCTCCTCGCCTCAGCTTCTTCAAAGTCTTGGGCCCCTACCTCCAAGACACGAGATTTACCTGATCCGATCACCGACCACCATTACCTCATCCCACCTGCCCTGCCCCGCCCCCTGCTTTGTACTCAATAGAAGTCAGAGTGTCCAGGCCCACGGGCCACTGCTGGTCTCCGTGCTTTGGGTAGCAGTGGACCCCTGGGCCCAAACTCTCTTTTCTCTATCTCTGTGTCTTGTGTCTTTTATTTCCAGTTTCTCCTCTCCACACCAACAGGGAGGGACTCACTGGACTCTACAGGGCTACGGGCATAAGCCACTGCACCTGGCCTATGCATTTTACTAAAGTTCATGAGGATACAGAGGAGAGGAGTTACATCACTGACCCATAGCAAATTACCTAAACTTTCAGCTTTTTATTTCCCCATACTTTCTGCCTTTTTCCACAATCCTTCAGCTGGGCTGCTGCTACTCACTTTTTTCCTGAGCGCTTCATCTCCCATAATGCCTGGCTGTTCAGGGCAGCTCCCTCCCTCCAGAATTTCACTCCAAATCTCACGTTTCTCTCCCCACTTTTTTTTTTTTTTTTTTTTTGAGATGGAGTTTCGCTCTTATTGCCCAGGCTGGAGTGCAATAGTGCAATCTTGGCTCACTGCAACCTCCACCTCCCGGGTTCAAGCAATTCTCCTGCCTCAGCCTCCTGAGTAGCTGCGACTACAGGTACCAGTCACCACGCCTAGCTAATTTTTGTATTTTTAGTAGAGACAGGGTTTCACGATGTTGGCCAGGCTGGTCTCAAACGCCTGACCTCAGGTAATCTGCCTGCTTCGGCCTACCAAAGTGCTGGGATTACAGGCGTGAGCCACTGTGCCCAGCCCAGGCTGTTGTTTTGAGACTGGAGAAGCCAAACCCAAACCAGGGACTGGTGACTTCGTTCCCAGGAAGAAGACAGACCAGTTGCCAGGACTTGATGCATGGAGCAAAACAATTGCCCAGCGCTGGCCAAGTTTAGGTTCCAAGAGAGCAGGAGGCAACACCATGTCCCAGTAGGGGTGATGGCAAGAAGCAGAATCAGGTAGCAGGCCCAGGGTCCCAGCCAGCACTGGGACAAGGAGAGCAGGAGAAGGAACGGGGACGCTGCTTCTGCACTTCAGACAAAGCCTGCCTGTGGCCGGACCTTTGGGACTCCAGGCCTTCTAAGCCTCAAGGTCACTATTTCCCTGATACACAGAGACAGGTGAGAGAGCGTCTTTACCTTCAAAAAGTTTTTATTGGCTGAGTGTGGTGGCTCACATCTGTAGTCTCAGCTACTCAGGAAGTTTAGGTGGGAGGATCGCTTGAGCCCAGGAGTTTGAGGCTGCAGTGAGCTGTGATCACACTACTGCACTCCAGCCTGGGTGACAAAGCAAAACCTTGTCTCTTAAACATCTCAAAATAAATAAATAAATAAATAAAATAATAAGGCCAAGCAGGTGGCTCACGCCTATAATCCCAGCACATCAGGAGGCCAAGTCGGGTGGATCACTTGAGGTCAGATGTTCAAGACCAGCTTGACCAACATGGTGAAACCCCGTGTCTACTAAAAAACACAAAAATTAGGCCAGGCATGGTGGCTCACGCCTGTAATCTCAGCACTTTGGGAGGCCAAGGCGGGTGGATCACCTGAGGTCAGGAGTTCAAGACCAGCCTGGCCAACATGGTGAAACCCTGTCTTTAAAAAAAAAACAAAAAACCAAAAAAATTAGCCGGGCATTGTGGCAGGCCCCTGTAATGGCAGCTACTCAGGAGGCTGAGGCAGGAGAATCTCTTGAACCCAGAAGGTGGAGGTTGCAGTGAGACGAGATCACGCCATTGCACTCCAGCCTGGGCAACAGAGCAAGGCTCCGTCTCAACAACAACAACAACAAAATTAAAAATTAAATGAAGCCATAAGGTTCTAATTCTTAAAGGAGAGTCACGTGTATTAGTCAAGAATTCTAATAAAAGAACCGAAAGCAGTGGCTCATGCCTGTAATCCCAGCACTTTGGGAGGCCGAAGTGGACAGATCACCAGGTCAAGAGATCAAGACCATCCTGGCCAACATAGTGAAACCCTGTCTCTACTAAAATACAAAAATTAGCTGGGCATAGTGGTTCATGCCTGTAGTCCCAGCTACTTGAGAGGCTGAGGCAGGAGAATTGCTTGAACCCAGGAGGTGGAGGTTGCAGTGAGCTGAGATTGCGCCACTGCACTCCAGCCTGGCGCCTGGCGCCTGGCGACAGAGCAAGACTCTGTCACCAAAAGCAGAATTAAATTAAGGTCAAACGACTATGAACAGCCAGGCACAGTGGCTCACACCTGTAATCCCGGCACTTTGGTAGGCCAGGTTGGGTGGATCACCTAACGTCAGGAGTTTGAAATCAGCCTGTCCAACATGGTGAAACTCCGTCTCTACTAAAAATACAAAAATCAGCCAGGCATGGTGGTTTACACCTGTAGTCCAAGCTACTCGGGAGGCTGAGGTAGGAGAACCGCTTGAACCCGGGAGGCAGAGGTCACAGTGAGCCGAGATCCTGTCACTGCACTTCAGCCTGGGCAATAGAGTGAGACTCTATCTCAAAAAATAAAATAAGGCCAGAAGCAATGGCTCACCCCTGTAATCCCAGCACTATGGGAGGCTGAGGTGGGCGGATCACAAGGTCAGGAGATTGAGACTATCCTGGCTAAGCCCATGAAACCCCATCTCTACTAAAAATACAAAAACTTAGCTAGGTGTGGTGGCACGTGCCTGTAGTCCCAGCCACTTGGGAGGCTGAGGCAGAGAATTACCTGAACCCAGGAGGCAGAGATTGCAGTGAGCCGAGATTGTGCCACTGCACTCCAGCGTGGCAACAAAGTGGGACTCAGTCTCAAAAATGAATGAATGAATGAATGAATGAATGAATGAATGAATGAGTGAATGAAATAAAAATCAAGAGACTAACTTGATACACCCTCACTTTCAGAAGGACTTCATGTAGGAAGTGATGGTATTTGAGCTGAGCTTTCAAGAATTGTTGAGCTTTTAACAGGCAGAGAATTACTCTTTTCTTTTCTCTTCTTTTCTTTTCTCTTTTTTTTTTTGAGACCGAGTCTCACTCTGTTGCCCAGGCTGGAGCGCAATGGCGCAATCTTGGCTCACTGCAACCCCCACCTCTTGCGTTCATGTGATTCTTCTGCCTCAGCCTCCCAAGTAGCCAGGATTACAGGAGCCTGCCACCACACCCAGCTAATTTTTTTTCTTGTATTTTTAGTAGAGACGGGTTTCACTGTGTTAGCCAGGCTGGTCTTGAACTCCCGACCTCAAGTGATCTGCTTGCCTTGGCCTCCCAAAGTGCTGGGATAACAGGCATGAGCCACCACGCCCGGCTGGAGAATTACTTTTAATTGCAATAGCATTAATTGTATAGATCATCTTAGGGAGAAGTGATGTCTTTATGCTGTTGACATTGCTCTTTCAATAATAAGTCTGTCATTCCATAAGTTCTGGTTTTCTTTTGCCTTTGTCAGCAGCATTTTAAAGTTTCCTTCATATATATTTTATGCATTTCTTGTTAAATCTATTCTTAGGTCTTTCATCTTTTGTGTTGCTATTGTAAATGGGGTCACTCCTTCCATTACATCCCCTAAGTGGTTGGTGTTGGTATAAATAAGGAAGCAATTGATTTCCTTTTTTTTAAAGCTTGGACCCAGCTAACTAACTGAATATTTTTATCATTTGTTTTGCAACAAATTTCCTTGGGTTTTCCAGGTATAAGGCTGTATCACCTGTAAATCATGTTCATTTTATCTCCCTTTTTCCATTTTCTTTTTTTAATTTTTTAAAAAATTTATAGAATAGAGATGGGGTCTTGCTCTATTGCCCAGGCTGGTCTCAAACTTTTGACCTCAAAGGATCCTCCCATCTCAACCTCCCAAAGTGCCTACAGGCCTGAGCCACCACACCTAGCCACTTTTTTTTTTTTTTTTAGATTGGAGTCTCACTCTGTCACCTGGCTGGAATGCAGTGGCGCAATCTCAGCTCACTGCAACCTCCACCTCCCGGGTTCAAGCAATTCTCTTGCCTCAGCCTCCCGAGTAGCTGGGATTACAGGCATGCGCCACCACGCCTGGCTAATTTTTTGTGTGTTTTTAGTAGAGATGGAGTTTCACCATCTTGATCAGGCTGGTTTCGAACTCCTGACCTTGTGATCCACCTGCCTCGGCCTCCCAAAGTGCTGGGATTACAGGTGTGAGCCACCACTCCTGGCCCACACCTAGCCACTTTTTCCATTTCCCAGAGGTGACTAAAAATAGAATGCTTCAGCCCTGCACATTCAGTGAGGAAGAAAAGGAGAGAAATGTGCATTTATTGTAGTACTTCCTGGCTATTACACGTCCTTCTCTTCGCTATCCCCTCTTTATTGATTGATTGATTGATTGGTGGGTTGATTGATTTGACTGAGACAAGCTCTTGCTCTGTCACCCAGCCTGGAGCACAGTGGCAAAATCATAAGTCACTGCAACCTCTGGCTCCTGAGTTCAAGTGATCCTCCCACCTCAGCCTCCCAAAGAGCTAGGACTTACAGGCATGTGCCACCACACCCGACTAATTTATATATATATACATATATATATATATATAAATTTTAGTATATATATGTATGTATACTAAAATTAGTCTATATACATAGAGAGAGAGAGAGAGAGAGAGTGCAGTGGCACAGTCTCGGCTCTCTACAACCTCTGCCTCCAGGTTCAGGCAATTCTCCTTCCTCAGCCTCCCAAGTAGCTGGGATTACAGGTGTCCACCACCACTCCCAGATATTTTTTTGTATTTTTAGTAGAGAAGGGGTTTCGCCATGTTGGCCAGGGTAGTCTTGAACACCTGATCTCAGATGATCCACCCGCCTTAGCCTCCCAAAGTGCTGGGATTACAGGCATGAGTTACTGCGCCTGGCCCCACTCTTTTTGCATAGTATTATTATACCTGTCACTCTTCATGCCCAATGTTACTTCCTCTAGGTAGTTCTCCTTGATCTCTCAGCTCACGCAAGTCTGGCTGGCCAGTACTTCTCCATTGTGGAGGTCACTCTGGTTCATGTGGCACTTTTGTGGGAGCCTGTGATTACTATGGGCCTCCCAAGGCTGAAGGCTCTAAAAGGGAAGAGAGTGGCAGCACTTGTTTTCAGCCTGCCCAACATCCAACTCTCATTCAATTTCCTTTTGAAGTTTTCCTCCTCTCATTAAATACACTTAGTAGGCTAGTTGCGGTGGCTCACATCTGTAATCCCAGCACTTTGGGAGGCCGAGGCAGGCAGATCACCTAAGGTCAGGAGATCGAGACCAGCTTGGCCAACATGGTGAAACCCCCGTCTCTACTAAAAATATAAAAATTAGCCAAGCACAGTGGTGGAAGTCTGTAGACCCAACTACTCGGGAGGCTGAGGCAGATAATTGCTTGATCCTGGGAGATGGAGATTGAGTGAGCCAAGATCTCGCCACAAATAAATAAATGAATAAATGAATACAGTTAGTAGGG
Organism: Cacajao melanocephalus; assembly: GCA_963573385.1. Lineage (NCBI taxonomy): Eukaryota > Metazoa > Chordata > Mammalia > Primates > Pitheciidae > Cacajao > Cacajao melanocephalus. The sequence goes on from CAUYLG010073329.1 coordinate 11,500, forward strand.
ATTGAAATCAAAGGCCTGCTATCCTCTAGCCAAGGGGAGGGGCATATGATCAAACTAGGCCAGATAAATCCTCCCTTCTGGAATTTTTTATTTTTTGAGGCAGAGTCTTACTCTGTCACCCAGGGTGGAGTGCAGTGGCATCATCTCAGCTCACTGCAACCTCCACCTCTGGGTTCAAGCGATTCTTCTGCCTCAGCCTCCCAAATAGCTGGGACTACAGACACATGCCACCACACCTGGCTAATTTTTATATTTTTAGTAGAGACAGGGTTTCACCATATTGGTCAGGCTGGTCTCGAACTCCTGACCTCAGGTGATCCGCCCGCCTCGGCCTCCCAAAGTGCTGGGATTACAGGTGTGAGCCACTGCGCCCGGCCTGGAGATTTTAATATGAAGACAAAGAGATTGAAATGGCCGGATGACATTTCCAAAGTGAGTGCACACTCTCCATGACCAGTCCTCCCTTTTAGCCTCCAGAGCTGCTCATTTCCAAGCCTGCTGTCAACTTCATGAGCTTCCCATTTTCTTCTAAGAAATCCATTTTTGCTTGAGTTGGCCAGAGTTGATATCAGAGTAGGCTATGCTGCTATAACAGATGATCTAAAATTCCAGGATTTTGGCTGGGCACGGTGGTTCACACCTGTAATCCCAGCACTTTGGGAGGCAGGAGGGTCACTTGAGCTCAGAGTTCAAGACCAGCCTGGGCAACATAGGAAGACCTCATCTCTACAAAAAATTTAAAAATCAGCTGGACATGGTGGCACACACCTGTAATCCCAGCCACTCGGGAGGCTGAGGTAGGAGAATTGCTTGAACCAGGGAGTCAGAGGTTGCGGTGAGCCAAGAATGCACCATTGCACTCCAGCCTGGGTGACAGAGTGAGATCCTGTCTAGGAGTCAATCAGTCAATCAATCAATCAATAAAATTAAAAAGTAAAGTCCCAGTCGTTTAACAAAGGAAAAGCCTATTTTGGTTCATGTCACAGTCACAGTGTGTTGGTGTGGGGCTCTGCTCCACAGTTATTCAGGGACCCAGTCCCTTTACATCTTGGGGCTCAACCTTCCTGTAGGTCTTTGGACCTGTATCAGATCTTCTCCTGGAAGTGTTTTAGGAGAAAGGCCTAGAAGCAACATATATCACTTCTGCCCACATTCCATTGACCAGAACCTACTCATATGGCCCCATCCAGCTGCGGAAGATAAGAAATATAGGGTAGCCATGTGCCAGACAAAAAAAGAAACTAGGCTTGTCATTATTGCTTGCGAGCAACCAAAGTGTATCTTTTAATTATTAATATTTTTTGAGCTCTCGCTCTGTCCCCCAGGCTGGAGTGCAGTGGTGTGATCTCAGCTCCCTGCAACCTCCGCTTCCCGGGTTCAAGTGATTCTCCTGCCTCAGCATCCCGAGTAGCTGGGATTACAGGTGTGTGCCAGCATGCCTGGCTAATTTTTGTATTTTTAGTAGAGACAGGATTTCACCATGTTGACCAGGCTGGTTTTGAACTCCTGACTTCAGGTGATCCACTCACCTCAGCCTCCCAAAGCGCTGCAATTACAGATGTGAGCCACTGCACCTGGCCAAAGTGTATCCTTTCAAAGATTTTTTTAATTAAAAAAAAAATAGAGACAGGGTCTTGCTGTGTTGCCCAGGCTGGTGTCGAACTTCTAGCCGCAAACAATCCTTTGACCTCAGCCTCCTAAAGTGCTAGGATTACAGGCATGAACCTCCACACCCAGCCAACCAAAGTGTATCTTAATTTATACACTCACCATGTATTTTCAGTCTGTAGCCCCATGCCTGACATAGAATGTGTACTCAAAAAATATTGAATAAATAGAGCTGGGGGCGGTGGCTCATGCCTGTAATCCCACCACTTTGGGAGGCCGAGGCGGGCAGATCACCTGAGGTTGGGAGTTCGAGACCAGCCTGACCAACATGGAGAAACTGCATGTCTACTAAAAAAAAAAATACAAAATTAGCTGTGCGTGGTGGCAGACACCTGTAATCCCAGCTACTCGGGAGGCTGAGGCAGGAGAATCACTCGAACCTGGGAGGCAGAAGTCGTGGTGAGCTGAGATCGTGCCATTACACTCCAGCCAGGGCGACAAGAATGAAACTCCGTCTCAAAAAATAAATAGATAAAAAGAATTGATTGAATAAATATTGATTGAACAAACAATTGAATGACATGTCCCTATGGTCTGAATGTTTGCATCTCCCCCAAATTCATATTTTGAAATCCTAACTCCCAATGCGATGTTAGGAGGTGCAATCTTTGGGAGGTGACGGGGTCATGGAAGTGGCGTTCTCATGATTGGAATTAGTGCTCTTTTAAAAGAGGTCCCAGAAAACTGCCTTCCTTGCCTTTTCTGCCATGTGAGGGCACAGCTGGAAGGTCCTATGTAAGAACCAGAAAGCAGGACCTCACCAGCCTGAACCTTCCAGCACCTCGATCTTGGACTTGCCAGCCTCCAGAGCTGTGAGCAATAAATTTCTGTTGTTTGTAAGCCACCTAGTTTATGTTCTTTTTTTTTTTTTTTTTTTTTTGAAATGGAAACTTGCTCCATTGCCCAGGCCAGAGTGCAGTGCCATGATCTCAGCTCACTGCAACCTCCACCACCCAGGCTCAAGCTATTCTCATGTCTTAGCCTCCCGAGTAGCTGGGATTACAGGCACCCATCACCACACCTCGCTAATTTTTTTATTTTTAGTAGACACGGGGTTTTGCCATGTTGGCCAGGCTGGTCTCAAACTCCTGACCTCAGGTGATCAGCCTGCCTCGGCCTCCCAAAGTGGTGGGATTACAGGCGTGAGCCACAGCGCCCAGCATTTATGATCTCTTGTTATTGAAACGTGAATGGAATAAGGCACACGTTATGTTATTTAGTCTTCATAGCAATTCTTACAGGGCTCAGAATACTTCACTAACTTGTCAAAGGTCATCCATCTAGGAAGTGGCAGAGCCAGGATGCAAGACCAGTGTTTCTTCCATCATCCCATGCTGCCACCAAAAGTCCAATGTGCTAAGCCCTGTGCTAAGAGCTACATGGAAAAATTAAATCAATAAGAGCCAGCCACTGGTCTGGAGGAGTTAACATCAAAAGAGAAAAGTTGAAGAGAAGCCCAAGTTTGCCAAGATTTAAAGATCATCTCAGGAAAATAACAGATGAGATGGCAGGTACTTCAGTGCCAAATGCACTGCACTGGCAAACGTGGAGAAGAGAGAGATGCAATTTGGGCTGAACCCAATGGTCTTGGAAATCCTCAGAGACAAGGCAGAGTACAAACATCAGGAAAAGCTACGTGCACACAAATTCTCCGAGGGAGACCTTGGATTCAGACTCTGGTCTATCAGTGCATGGAAATGGATCTGACCGCAGGCAATTTGGGCTTTAGGTTTCAGCCTAGCTGCCTGCCTGCCTCAATGTTCATCATGGGCTGAAATTCTCAAGACTTTTTTTTTTTAGAAAGAAAAGCAATTCCAGTTGGCTTTAACAAAAGAGGGATCCACACTTGAGGCCAGGAATTTGAGTCCAGCCTGGAGAACATGGGGTAAACCCCATCTCTACTAAAAATACCAAAAAAAAAAAAAAAAATTAGCCTGGTGTGCGGGCACATGCCTGTAATTCCAGCTACTTGGGAGGCTGAGACAGGAGAATTGCTTGGACCTGGGAGACAGAGGCTGCGGTGAGCCGAGATGGCGCCACTTCACTCCAGCCTGGGCAACAGAGCGAGACTCCATCTAAAAAAAAAAACAAGAAGAAGAAGAGGGGCCCTGAGCCTGGCACCACCCCTTGGAGCAGTCAGGAACCTTCCCAGTACATCATGACTGTCTTAGTCCATTTAGGTTGCTATAACAACATATACTGGGTAATTTACCAACAACAGGTATCTGTTGTCATAGTTTTGGAGGCTGGGAAATCCAAGTTCAAGGCACTGGGCGATTTGGTGTCTAGTGAGGGCCTGTTCCTCATAGATGCCACCTTGTTACTGTGTCCTCACATGGAAGAAGTGGCAAACAGGCTCTCTCAAACCTTCTTTTTGTGTGTGTGAGATGAAGCCTCACTCTGTTGTCCAGGCTGGAGTGCAGTGGTGTGATCTCAGCTCACTACAACCTCCACCTCCCAGTTCAAGAGATTCTCCTGCCTCAGCCTCCCAAGTAGCTGAGACTACAGGTGCCCGCCGCCATGGCCAGCTAATTTTTTTTTTGTATTTTTAGTAGAAACAGGGTTTCATCATGTTAGCCAGGATGGTCTCAATCTCCTGACCTCGTGGTCTGTCTGCCTCGGCCTCCCAAAGTGCCAAGATTACAGGCATGAGCCACCATGACTGGCCACCTTTTTTTTTTTGTTTTTGTTTTTGAGACAGGGTCTCACTCTGTCACCCAGGCTGGAGTGCAGTAGCACAATCTCGGCTCACTACAGCCTCCACCTCCCAGGCTCAAACAATTCTCCTGCCTCAGCCTCCTGAGTAGCCGGGATTACAGGTGTGCGCCACTACGGTGAGGCTAATGTTTTGTGTTTTTAGTAGAGACAGGATTTCACCATGTTGGCCTGGCTGGTCTTGAACTCATGACCTCAAATGACCCACCTGCCTTGGCCTCCCAAACTGCTGAGATTAAAGGTGTGAGCCACCATGCCCGGCCCCACTGCAGTCTTGACCTTCCAGGCTCAAGTGATCCTCCCACCTCTGCCTCCTGAGTAGCTGGGACTACAGGCATGCACCATCACACCCGGCTAATTTGTAGAGACAGGGTTTTGCTATGTTGCCCAGACTGACCTTGAACTCCTGGGCTCAAGCAATCCACTGCCTCAGCCTCCCAAGTGCTGGGATTACAGGTGTGAGCCACCACACCCAGCCCAAACCTCTTTTATAAGGACGCAAATCCCATTCACGAGGGCAGAGCCCTCATGACCTAATGACCTCCTAAAGGCCCCGCCTCTTAATGCCATCACCATAGGGGTTAGGTTTTAACATGTGAATTTTGAAGGGACACAAACATTCAGACCATAGCGATGACATCTCCTGTAGAAGACTTCTAGTAGATAGGTCCAGACTTGACTCAAACATTAGTTTATGAGGTCTGCTGCAGAGAAAGCGGGGCCAAGGCAAGGTGGTGGGTCCTAAGGTTGACAGTAATTGGAGGACTCTCTCCATCCTGCAGCCTCTGTGGAGGATCAAGAGTTTCCACGCAGTCCACCCTGAACATTATCTTACATACATGACTCACTCTGAAAAACAGAGCCTGGCATGGGAACCCTCAAGACAGAACTGGTGGCAGGACCTGGGCTGAGTATGTTGGAGGGATGGTTAGAAACGGTCTTGCATCCATATGGTTCAGAGTTCAAGACAGGAGCCTGAGGCAGGAGAGTCACTTGAAACCAGGAGGCAGGTTGCAGTGAACCAAGATCGTACCATTGCACTCCAGCCTGAGTAACCGAATGAGACTCCATTTCAAAAAAAAAAAAAAATTCAAGATGCCTGTCACTGTCACTGTCACTGGCATAGTTTGTGACAATCAAGAGAAAAGCATTTGTGCTAATTTAATAACATATCTATATTAAGAATGCTTTCAGGGTGGGGCCCTGTGGCTCTCGCCTGTAATCCCAATACTTTGGGAGGACGAGGCAGGTGGATCACCTGAGGTCAAGAGTTCGAGACCACCCTGACCAACATGGTGAAACCCTGTCTCTACTAAAAATACAAAAATTAGCAAGGTGTGGTGGCAGATGCCTGTAATCCCAGCTACTCGGGAGGCTGAGGCAGGAGAATTGCTTGAACCCAGGAGGCAGAGGTTGCAGTGAGCTGAGATCATGCCACTGCACTCCAGCCTGAGTGACAGAGCAAGACTCCATTTCAAAAAAAGAAAAGGAATGCATTCAGCAGCAAATAACAAAAGTCCAGAAGTCTAGGTGTAGGTGGCTTTTGGGCATAGCCTGATCCAGGGGCTCCTACCATGTCCTGGGATTATTTTTATTTAAAAACAGAGATTTATTTTTCTTGCTTAATAGTAAATAAATGATACTATATAGATACAGATGCTTATGGTGCCATGGCATCCATATGATTCTCTTAGCCTTGTCCTCATGGTAGCAAAATGACTGCTGCAGTTCCAGGCATTGTGCTCACATTATTTTTTTTTTTTTTTTGAGACAAAGTTTTGCTCTTGTTGCCCAACCTGGAGTGCAGTGGTGCAATCTCCGCTCTCTGCAACCTCCACCTCCTGGGTTCAAATGATTCTCCTGACTCAGCCTCCCAAGTAGTTGGGATTACAGCTGTGCACCACCATACCCAGCTAATTTTTTTATTTTTAGTAGAAACGGTTTCACCATGTTAGCCAGGCTGGTCTCGAACTCCCGACCTCAGGTGATCTGCCCGCCTCAGCCTCCCAAAGTTCTGGGATTACAGGCATGAGTCACCACACCCAGCAGTGTCCACATTCAAGTAGGAAGCAGAATGAAAGAAATGATGCCAGCCACACCTGTCCCCCCTCCACTTTTTTGTCAACTAAAGTCCAAGCTTTCCTGTAAACCTTGAACAACCTTCTGCTCCTATCTTATTGACCAGGAAATTCCACCTCGCTAAGCTTCAAGAGAGGCTGAGAAAGGGGAAATTTAGCTTTTCTAGACTCTATAGTGGCAAGGCAACAGAAAGGGAAGTGAGGAATGCCAAATAGTGCCAACCACAGGACACTTTATTGTAAATATGGCAGGAGCATATTTTTTGAGACATGGATTTACATTTTATTTAATTTTCTGATTTTAAAAAACTTTTACTATTATTATTATTACTATTTGTAGAGACAGAGTCTTGCTATGTTGCCCAGACTGGTCTCAAACTTCTGGGCGCAAATGATCCTCCCACTTTGGCCTCCCAAAGTGCTGAGATTACAGGTGTGAGCCACCACTTCCAGCCTGATATTTTATTTTCTTTTTCCTTCCCTACCGTTAATCCAAAACCTGTCTTTGTCTCACATTCAAGAGAGAAATGGGAGAGGGTGAAAAGCAGGTAAAATCCATGAGTTTTGGGCTTTTGTAACCCAATAGCTTTTTTTTTTTTTTTTTTGAGACGGAGTTTCACTCTCGTTGCCCAGGCTGGAGTACAATGGCGCGATCTCGGCTCACCGCAACCTCTGCCTCCCAAGTTCAAGCAATTCTCCTGCCTCAGCCTCCTGAGTAGCTGGGATTACAGGCCCCCAACACACCTGGCTAATTTTGTATTATTTTTTAATAGAGATGGGGTTTCTCCATGTTGGTCAGGCTGGTCTCAAACTCCCGACCTCAGGTGATCTGCCCGCTTTGGCCTCCCAAAGTGATGGGATAACAGGTGTGAGCCACTGCGCCTAGCCTCTAATAGCTTAAGTTCTTATTGGAGAAAGATAAAGGCCAAAAATAGGACTTGTTACTTTCAGATGCCCCTGGGGTAGGGGCAAAAGAGAAAGGCAGAGGGGAAGTAATGGGAAAAAGGGAGAGAGAGTTTGGGAAATCTCAGATGGAGAAGCTCTGAGCTCTATTTCTTGAGTGAAAACCGACGAGACCCCAGAGGGACACCTGAGAAAGTTCAGAGCAGATGGGACCTGGTGCAGTGGCTCACATCTGTAATCCCAGAACTTTGGGAGGCCAAGGCAGGAGGATTGCTTGAGCCCAGGAATTGGAGACCAGCCTGGGCAACATGGCAAAACCTCATCTCTACAAAAAAAATACAAAAGTAAGCCAGACAAGGTGGCACACACCTCTCCCAGCTACTCGGGAGGCTGAGATAAGAGGATTGCTAGAATACAGGAGGTGGATGCTGCAGTGAGCCATGATACACCACTGCACTCCAGCTTAAGGGGTAGAGCCAGAGCCTGTCTCAAAAAAAAAAAAAAAAGAGCAGTGGGGAGAATGCTTCACACAATGCCCTGGTTCTTTGTGGGCATAAGAGTAGCTGAACATTCTCTGAGCCTTGAGCATGGTCCTGAGAGACCAAAGAAGCTACACAGACAGAAACAAGGCAGCTTGTGTAAGCTGAAAGCCAGGAGGCTGAGGGGTGATGTCTCAGGTACACCTGCATGGACAGACACTGCCCACCATGGCTTGGCACTTCAAAAGTTATCAAGAAATATAAACGTTCACATAGAAAGGTGGAAGTGCCATTCTAACTTGCAATAGAAATTATTCTGAGTGGCTGAGCGTGGTGGCTCATGCCTGTAATCCCAGCACTTTGGGAGGCCAGGGCAGGTAGATCACCTGAGGTCAGGAGTTTGAGACCAGTCTGGCCAACATGGTGAAATCCCATCTCTACTAAAAATACAAAAATTAGCCAGGCATGGTGGCACATGCCTGTAATCTCAGCTACTTGGGAGGCTGAGGCAGGAGAATCACTTGAACCTGGGACGTGGAGGTTGCAGTGAGTTGAGATCACACCACTCCACTCCAGCCTGGGCAACAGAGTGAGACTCTGTCTCAAAAAAAAAAAAGAAAGAAAGAAAAGAAAAGAAATTATGCTGACTTATGGAAAAAGTAAGAAAGTTCTTCATGCCTTCTAGAATATGTGGTCTGAGATCATAGTCTGTGGCAGAGACCACTGGGTGCCTCTCCCAGCATTTATTCTCTCCCTCCTCCTTAGGAATAAACTTTTACTTCTAGCTGGGCTCCCAGCCTCCCTTGCAACTAGGTGTCATCATGTGACTAAGCAGTGGCCAATAAGATGTAGGCAAAATGGCTCTATGGGACTTGTAGGAAGTTGCCTTAAAAGGAAGGATCAGGCTGGGAACGGTGGCTCTCGCCTGTAATCCCAGCACTTTGGGAGGCCGAGATGGATGGATCACCTGAGATCAGGAGTTCGAGACCAGCCTGACCAACATGGAGAAACCCCGTCTCTACTAAAAATACAAAATTAGCTGGGTGTGGTGGCGTGTGCCTGTAATCCCAGCTACTCAGGAGGCTGGGGCAGGGGAATTGCTTGAATAAGGGAGGTGGAGGTTTCAGTGAGCCGGGATCGTGCCATTGCACACCGGCCTGCGAGACAAGAGTGAAACTCCATCTCAAACAAAAAAAGAAAAAATGAAGGAACACAAGTTTTGTCCCCACTTCCTTGTTGCCTGGAGTAAGGCAGATCCAGCAGACATGTGGGCCCAAGAGGTGACCTTGAAAATAGAAGATGGATGAGAGAGTAGAGCTTGAGACTCTGTCTCATGGCCACAGCATCTTGGACCACCCGCTTTCAGATGCATATGACATGAATGGGAAATGCACTGCATTAGTTTGTGAGGACTGCCATGACAAAAAAAACCAGCCGGCTCCCCACATCCTCAAGTTCTGCAACCATAGATTCAACCAACCACAGGTCAAAAATATTTGAAAAAAAATTGTAATAGGCTGGGCACAGTGGCTCAGGTCTGTAATCCCAGCACTTTGGAAGGCAGAGGTGGGTGGATGACCTGAGGTCAGGAGTTCGAGACCAGCCTGACCAACATGGCAAAACCCCATCTATACTAAAAATAAAAAATTAGCAAGGTATGGTGGTGCATGCCTGTAATCCCAATTACTCAGGAGGCTGAGATAGGAGAATTTCTTGAACCTGGGAGGTGGAGGTTGCTGTGAGCCCAGATCACACCATTGCACTCCAGCCTGGGCGATAGACAGAGACTCCATCTCAGAAAAAGAAAAAAAAACTGTAATAAAAAATAGCAACTCTGGCTGGCAAGATGGCTCACGCCTGTAATCCCAGGACTTTGGGAGACTGAGGCAGGTGGATCACAAGGTCAAGAGATCGAGACCATCCTGGCCAACATGGTGAAACCCCATCTTTACTAAAAACACAAAAATTAGCCGGGCATGGTGGTGCACACCTGTAATCCCAGCTACTCAGGAGGCTGAGGCAGGAGAATCACTTGAACCCAGGAGGCAGAGGTTGCAGTGAGCCAAGATCACGCCCCTGCACTTTAGCCTGGTGACAGAGCAAGGCTTTGTCTCAAAAAAAAAAAAAAAAAAAAAAATTAGCTGGGCATGGTAGCACACACGTATAGTCCCAGATACTCTGGAGGATGAAGTGGGAGGATCAACTGAGCCCACGAGTTCAGGGCTGCAGTGAGCTATAATCACACCACTGCACTCCAGCCTGGACAACCGAGAAGACCCTGTCTCTAAAAAAATGAAATACAATACAATACAAAAAAAATACAGTAGAGCCACTCTTTACATAGCATTTGCATTGATTTAAGTATTCTAAGTAACCTAGAGATGATTTAAAGTATACTGCACAGATTATTTTCAAATAATATACCATTTTATATGAAGACTTGAGCATCTGCCAGTTTTAATATGTGGGAGGTCCTGGAACCAATCCTCATGGACACTGAGGAACAACTGCACCTCAGACTAGGAAGTTTAAACAAGGAAACGATGATTTTCTCACAATTGTGGAGACTAGACGTCCAAGATCAAGGCGTCAGCAGGGTTGGTTTCTTCTGAGGCCTCTCTCCTTGGCTTGTGGATGGTCATTTTTCTTTTCCTTTTTTTTTTTTGAGATGTAATCTGGCTCTGTCACCCAGGCTGGAGTGCAATGGTATAATCTCGGCTCACTGCAACCTCCACCTCCCAGGTTCCAGCCATTCTCCTGCCTCAGCCTCCTGAGTAGCTGTGATTACAGGCACCTGCCACCGTGCCTGGCTAATTTTTGTATTTTTAGTAGAGACGGGGTTTCATCATGTTGGTCAAGCTGGTCTTGAACTCCTGACCTTGTGACCTGCCCACTTCGACCTCCCAAAGTGCTGGGATTACGAACATAAGCCACCACGCCCAGCTGATGGCCATCTTTTTTTAAATTTTAATTTTTAAAAAATTTTTTGGCTGAGTGCAGGGGATTTTATTGATGGTACACAATGAGGCGAGGCTCCCTAGACCCCTCCCTTTTCAGGGGGTCTGCATGGAAACTGTGAGGAAGGGAGATTCTCAGTGTGGTAGGGGACTGAGTATGGCAGGGACTCCCCAGCAATGAGGTTCTCTCTTCCCATCATGCTCTCGCTGGTGCTGGTGGTCTGGGGGTCTTACTCCTTGGAGGCCAGGTGGGACATGAAGTTCACCACCCTGTGGCTGTAGCCAAATTCATTGTCATACCAGGAAATGGGCTTGACAAAGTGGTCGTTGAGGGCAGTGCCAGCTCCAGCATCAAAGGTGGAAGGGTGCGTGTCACTGTTGAAGTCGGAGGAGACAACCTGGTGCTCAGTGTAACCCAGGAAACCCTGGAGGGGGCTCTCCGTCAGATGCTGCTTCATCACCTTCTTTTTTTTAATTTTTTTTTTTTTTGAGATGGAGTCTTGCTCTTGTCTCCCAGGCTGGAGTGCAGTGGCACAATCTCGGCTCACTGCAGCGTCTGCCTCCCGGGTTCAAGCGATTCTCCTGCCTCAGCTTCCCGAGTAGCTGGGATTATAGGCACCCGACACCATGCCCAGCTAATTTTTGTATTTTTAGTAGAGACAAGGTTTCGCCATGTTGGCCAGGCTGGTCTCAAACTCCTGACCTCATGATCTGCCTGCCTCAGCCTCCCAAAGTGCTGGGATTACAGGCGTGAGCCACCGCGCCGGGCCCATTCACCACCTTCTTGATCTCATTATATTTGACAGGTTTTTCCTGAAGGCAGGTCAGATCCATGACCATCACGTTGGCAGTGGGGACATGAAGGGCCATGCAAGTGAGCTTCCCGATCAGGTCAGGGATGGCCTTGCCTGTGCAGCCTTGGCTGTGCCAGCAGAGTCAGGGATGTCTTCTGGGTGCAGTGATGCCATGGACTGTGGTCATGAGTCCTTCCACAATACCAAGCTGTCATGGATGACCTTGGGTGCTGAGCAGTTGGTGGTGCAGGAGGCATTGCTGACGAACTTGAGGCTATTGTCATACTTGTGGTTCACGCCCATCACGAACATGGGGGCATCAGCAGAGGGGGCAGAGATGATGATCCTTTTGACTGCCCCCTGCAAGTGAGCCCCAGCCTTCTCCATGGTGGTGAAGACGCAAGTGGACTCCACCACGTACTCAGCACCAGCATCGCCCCACTTGATTTTGGAGGGATCTCGCTCCTGGAAGATGGTGATGGGATTTCCATTGATGACAAGCTTCCCGTTCTCAGCCTTGACGGTGCCATGGAATTTGCTGTGGGCGGAATCATAGTGA
>CAUYLG010073331.1:0-126249 GCA_963573385.1 Cacajao melanocephalus
CAATGGGGTGTTAAAGTCTCCAACTATTATTGTGTGGGAGTCTAAGTCTCTTTGTAGGTCATTAAGAACTTGCTTTATGTATCTGGGTGCTCCTGTATTGGGTGTGTATATATTTAGGATCATTAGTTCTTCTTGATGCATTGATCCTTTTACCATTATGTAATGTCCTTCTTTTTCTCTTTTGATCTTTGTTGGTTTAAAGTCCATTTTAGCAGAGACTAGGATTGTAACCCCTGCTTTTTTTTTTGCTCTCCATTTGCTTTATAAATCTTCCTCCATCCCTTTATTTTGAGCCTATGTGTGTCCTTGCACATAAGATGGGTTTCCTGGATACAGCACATGGATGAGTCTTGACTTTTTATCCAATTTGCCAGTGTGTGTCTTTTGATTGGGGCATTTAGTCCATTTACTTTTAAGGTTAACATTGTTATGTGTGAATTTTATCCTGCCATTTTGATGCTAGCTGGTTGTTTTGCCCCTTAGTTGAGTCGTTTTTTTCATTGTGTCGATGCTATTTACCATTTGGTATGTTTTTGGAGTGGCTGGTACTGGTTGTTCCTTTCCATGTTTAGTGCTTCTTTCAGGAGCTCTTGTAAGGCAGGCCTGGTGGTGACAAAATCTCTCAGCAATTCCTTGTCCATAAAGGATTTTATTCCTCCTTCACTTATGAAGCTTAGTTTGGCTGGATATGATATACAAAATTAAAAGTTCTTTTCTTTAAGGATGTTGAATATTGGCCCCCACTCTCTTCTGGCTTTTAGGGTTTCTGCCAAGAAATCTGCTGTGAGTCTGATGAGCTTCCCTTTATGGGTAACCTGACCTTTCTCTCTGGCTGCCTTTAGCATTTTTTCCTTCATTTCAACCTTGGTGAATCTGATGCTTATGTGCCTTGGGGTTGCTCTTCTTGAGGAATATCTTTGTGGTATTCTCTGTATTCCCTGGACTTGAATATTGGCCTGCCTTGCTAGGTTGGGGAAGTTCTCCTGGATAATATCCTGAAGAATGTTTACTATCTTGGATTCATTCTCTCCGTCACATTCAGGTACACGTAGATTAGGTCTTTTCACCTATTCCCACATTTCTTGGAGGCTTTATTCATTTCTTTTCACTCTTGTTTCTCTAATCTTGCCTCTGGCTTTATTTTATTGATTTGATCATCAATCTCTTATATCCTTTCTTCTGCTTAGTCAATTCGGCTATTGAAACTTGTGTATGCTTTGCGAAGTTCTTGTTTTGTGTTTTTCAGCTCCATCAGTTCATTTATATTCTTCTCTAAGCTGTTTATTCCCGTTAGCATTTTGTCAAACTTTTTTCAAGGTTCTTAGTTTCTTTGCATTGGGTTAGAACATGTTCTTTTAGCTCAGAGAAGTTTGTTGTTACCCACTTTCTGAAGCCTGTTTCTGTCAATTGTTCAGACTCATTCTCCATCCAGCTTTGTTCCCTTACTGCTGAGGAGTTGTGATCCCTTGGAGGAGGAAAGGAGTTCTGGTTTTTGGTGTTTTCATCCTTTTTGCACTGGTTTCTTCCATCTTTGTGGATTTATCTACCTGTGTTCTTTGTAGTTGGTAACTTTCGGATGGGGTCTCTGAGTGGATGTCCTTTTTGTTGATGATGAAGTTATTTCTTTCTGTTTCTTAGTTTTCCTTTCAACAGTCAGGCCCCTGTGTTGTAGGACTGCTAGAGGTCTACTTCAGACTCTGCTTGCCTGGGGAGCAACTGCCATGGCTGCAGAACAGTAAGGGTTGCTGCCAGTTTCTTCTTCTGTTATCTTTGTCCCAGAAGGATACCCGCCAGATGTCAGCCTGAGGTCTCCCTTATGAAGTGTCTCTTCAGATATACACGGATCAGGGAGCTGCTTAAGGAGACAGTCTGTCCCTTGTAGGAGCTCAAGTGCTGAGCTGTGAGCTCTGTTGTTCCATTCAGAGCTGCTGGGCAGGTATGTTTAAGTCTGCTGCAGTGGAATTCATAACCTCGTCTTCTTCCCAGGTGCTCTGTCCTGGGAAGGTGGGGCTCTATTTAGAAGTTTTTGTCATGTTGCTGCCTTTTTATAGAGATGCCCTGCCCAGCGAGGAGGTAGCCGAATCACAGTCTTCCAGCAGTGGTGTTGCTGAGCTGCTGTAGGCTCTGCCCAGCTGCTGTTTGAACTTCCTTGCAGTTTTGTTTATAGAGGTGTAGTTAGAACTGCCTCAGTAATGACAGTCTGCCTCAGTAATGGCAGAGTGTCTCTGTAATAGCCAACTGTCTTGGTACTGGTAGACTGCCTCAGTAATGGAAGACTGCCTTGGTAATGGTGGACACCCTTCCCTCCACAGAGCTGGACCATCCCAGGTCCAGCTGTGCTTGCTGTGAAACTCTCAGTCCAGAGCGTTTCAGATTGCTAGCCTTCGTGGGAGTGGAATCTGCCGAGCCAGATCACCTGAATCCCTGTTTCAGCTCCCTTTTATTCAGTTGAATAGGCGACTCTGTCTCCCAGGTGTTCCAGGTGCCAGTTTAAATGCCAGCCCAGATTTGTGAGTTTTAGTGCAGAGACCCACTGCACTGGCTGAAACAGCTGTGCTGGAAACTCATGGTGCTTTTGCACCCGGGAATATCCTGGTTTGTGGGCAGTAAAAACTCATTTGGAAATGCATTAGTCACTCACCCTCTGTTTTCTCATTAGGAACTGCACTCCAGAGCTGTTCCTATTTGGCCATCTTGGATCTATCCCAGCCTATTGTTACAAACCTTCCCTTTAGAATGGCTTTTACTGCATCCCATGTTTCAGTACATTACATTTCCTTTCGTGTTGACCTTAAGATATTTAATTGTTTTTCATTCTTCTTTAAACTACTGATTGTTTAGGAGTCTATAGTTTACTTTCCACATATTTGTAAATTTTCTAAAATTTCTCTTTTTGTTTATTTCTACCTTCATACCATTGTGTCAGAAAAGTTACTTATTAGGATTTCAATCTTCTTAAATTTGTTGACTCATTTTGTAGTCTAATATTCAATCTATCCTGGAGAATATTCCATTAGACGTGAGAAGAATGTGTATTCTACTGCTGTTGGATAGAATTTTCTTTATGTCTGTCAGGTCTATTTGTTTTAAAGTGTAATTTGTGTCCACTATTTTCTTGTTGATTTTCTGTCTGGATGATTTATCTCTGTTTAAAATGGGGTGTGGAAATTCCTGCTATAATTTTGTTTCAGCTCATGTCTCCCATTGTATCTGTTAATATTTGTTTTATGTATATGTAGCTGCTCCAATATTGGGTGCATACATATTTACAATTGTTGTATCTTCTTCATGAATTAACCCCTTTATTTTTACATAATTATTTTCCTTGCCTTTTACAGTTTTTGACTTAAAGTCTACTTTGCCAGATATAAGTATACCTACCCATACAATATTTTGGCTTCCATTTGCATAAAATATCTTTTTCCATCCTTTCACGTCCAGTCTATGTGTTCCTTATAGGTAAAGTGACACTTTTGTAAGCAGCATTATATATATATATATATATATATATATATCTCCATTCAGTCACTGTATGTCTTTTGTTATTCTTACTAGTGAATATTGTACTTTCATGTTACTAATTAGCATCTATTTGTTTCACCTTGAAAAACTCCCATTAGCATTTCTTGAAAGGCATATCCAGTGATAATGACCTTCCTTAGCTTTATTTGTTTGGGAAAGACTTCTTTTCTCCTTCATTTCAAAAGTAGATCTTTGCAAGTTAAGATATTCTTTCTTGGCAAAATAACCACATTCTTGTTCCCTTTCTTTACTTTGATTAGATAATTTCACTCTTCTCTAGCCTGCGAAGTTTCTGCTGAGAAATCCACTGGTTGCCTTATAGAGGAACCTTTATGTGTGAATAACTGTTTTTTCTCTTGCTGCTTTCAATATGATTTCTTTTTCTTTGATTTTTGATAGTTTGACTATAACATGTCTTGGTATAGCATTCTTTGGATTGTACATGATTGAGACATTTAAGCTTCCTCTGGCTAGGTATTTCTATTTTTCTGCAGATATGAAATCTCTTAAGCCATTATTTCCTTAAATATACATTCTGTCCATTCCATCTATTTTCTCCATATATTTAAAATTCTATAATATAAATGCTAGCTCTCTTGCTGTCTCACAAATCTCATAGGCTTACTTCACTTGTTTCCATTATTTGTTTTCCTCTGATGTATACTTTTAAGTAACCTGTGTTTAACAGTCTTTCTTCTGCTTGATGAATTCTGTCACTGACTGACTCTTTTTCATTTTATTTATTGTATTTTTCAGCTCCATAATTGCTGTCTGGTTCTTTTTTTAATAATGCCACTCTCTCTGTTAAACATTTTCTTGATGTCATTTAATTGTCAATTTGTTTTTGCTTGTAGTGCGCTGAGCTTCTTAAAACAATTATTTTGAATTATTTGTCTGACAATTCACATATCTTAATTTCTTTTGTATAAATCACTGGAAATTTATCATTTCCTTTTTGTGATGTTGTTTCCTTGGTCTTGTATAGTTCTTGTGCCTTTCATTAATATTGCAGGGAGCCAGAGTAGCCCACTCCCTCCAGGGGGAATCAGCAGCAATGCTGCTGTGAACTTTGGGTGAACTCCAGAGAAATGAAATCATAGTAGCAGGATGTGTATGTCTCAGGGTAGAGCAGACAGGCCTAGAAAGAGATAACCAGCTTTAGCTGACCTTGCTGCAAGATAGTTGTTAGCTAAAGTATGTTAACTGAAATATGAGAATAACAACCACAGGCTGTTCTAAGTAACTGCACCCTCCCTCTGCTATGTGCCTTGTGAACAAATAAAATGAAGTATACTAAGACAGGTCGGGTTCAGAGAGTCTGACATCCTTCACCTCCCTGACCTCCTGGCCCAGCCTTCTCTATGTTTCTGTTTGTGTCTTGCTTTATCACCCACCATTCCCTCTTAGGTCTTTGAACCCTTGTGCAGCATGGGAAGCAGCACAAACCAGAAACGTATGTACATTTCATCCCTTGCCAACTTTATGGATTGACTTTACACTGTAAAATCTTCCCTACAGGTAAAAGTGATGGCACTGTCTAGGTGGATATGGAAGTTTTGGCTCTGGTGAGAATGCAGTGGTCCTAGTCTCTGTGAAGCTTATCAGCTGATGTTGCTGTCAGCAAAAATCCCAGGAAGCTTTAATAGCCAAGGCTATGGCCATCAGCAGCAATAGTAAGGGCTTGAGAATCTTTCTTTCTTCCACTGGGAAGTCATGGCAAAAGATGTCTCTCTTGACATTGGGTCTAGCTTGTGGTTGTGTTCTCAGTAGCGCTGGCAACAGTGTCTAATGAACACCATCCTTTCAGTGGCCACAGACCTGAGGCCTGAAGCACTGGTCTGAAGGGACCTAAAAGGCCTGAAGAGACCAAATTTCCCAGGGTGGTGATGACAGTAGTGCTTGTGACACAGACACCCCTGCTGCAACAGTGGTAACATGAAGTGAAGCACAAGTGCTTGTAGAACAGCTGGGAAGCCAGAATCGAAACAGTGAGCATATGTTGAGTTACAGTGACTTGAAGCCAGGGAGGTGGACGACCCATAACAACAATAACTCTGGCATCTGAGTTACGGTGCTCACAGTCCATCTGTAGAGCCAGTATATGCAGTGCAGGCATACGAAGACCTACAGTGGCTCCACGGACTTGCTTGTTGTGATGATAGCTTGATTGTTAGAGGTGTAGGCACTCACAGGAAGGTTGCAGGACTGCTGTCTTTAGTGTGGGTACACAGAGCAACTCAGGCCCCAAGGTCTGGGCAAGTGTTAGCCCTATCAGTGGTGGCTTCTTTGTTTGAAATATGAGTACATGTAACGAGGCCACAGACCTGTGGTTTTGAATGCAGGCAAGCACAGAACATCGACAGACTAGTGTCTAGGGTGTGGGAGCACGCAGGGTGAATATAGCCCCAGGACTGGGGTGCATGCAGGGTTGGGAGGGGTACTAGTTTCTGCCCTGAGGTGCCACAACTGCAGTTCTTTTTTCAGTGGAGAGAACACAGCGTTGTTTCTTTCTCAGGGGACTCTGTGATGGAAATGGCTTTTGGTTATCTCAGCGATGAAAGCAGCCAGTGTCTTCTGCAGAAGTGAGCTCTAGGGACTGGAGTGGCAACCCCGGTGTGACTGACACTTTAAGCTTACACACTTCTTTGTTCCCAGAGATCTCCAAATATTTCAGGTATGACAATCTCCTATATAAGCACAAGCGATCACTTCTGTGCTTATATATAAATATATAAAAATATGTTTTTGTGTATGTGTATATATACATGTACATATATGTATTTATATATATGTAAATATATATGTGGATTTTCTTCTTTATGTACAATATGGAAGGGTCAAATTTGCTATTAACTATTAACATTCAATATTATTATGCTATAATGTCTAAAGTAAGAAAAACTTTTTGACCAGCAAGATTATGTGTAGGTTATCCTATATCACTATTACGTATTTTAGATGAAGTAGAGTGAGGGAAAATCAATTAGAAAGGTTTCTGTTGCAGGCATACAGTTGGTTCCTCCAAAAATGGAAAACACATATTTTTTCCCTTGCTTTCATATGACCCAACTTTCATTACTACCAATGGAACTATGGTTTGAAGCCTGTCAGTTTCAATTAGTTCACCTCAAACCTGGTCAGAGAAAACAGAATCAAAAGGAAAAAAAAAAAAAAAGGTTATTTCTCAGTTATGCCTCTGAAGACATATGTCTTAGTTTGTTTTCAATTGCTATAACAGAATACCACAAACTGTGTAACTATAATAGAAGGTTATATAATAAAAGGTTATATAAGGCTCACAGTTTTGGAGGCTGGGAATTTTAGCATGGTGCAGACATCTGGTGAGAGCTTCAAGCCACGGTGAAAGGTGAAAGAGAAGGCAGACACAAGCTCAACTGACTGAGAGAAAGCAAGGAAGGACAGATGGTCTCTCTTGTTTTTTTTGAGGAGTTTCACTCTTGTTGCCCAGGCTAGAGTGCAATGGTGCTATTTCAGCTCAGTGCAATGTCCGCTTCCAGGTTTCAAATGATTCTTCTGTTTCAGCCTCCTGAGTAGCTGGGATTACAGGTATGCACCACCATGCCCAGCTAATTTTGTATTTTTTTTTAGTAGAGATGGGGTTTCACCATGTTGGTCAGGCTAGTCTTAAACTCCTGACCTCAGGTGATCCACCCACCTTGGCCTCCCTAAGTGCTGGGATTATAGGCCTAAGCCACCGCACCTGGCCCAGGCTCTCTTTTATAACAATGTGTTTTTGTGATAACTAACCTCTTGCAATAACTATTATTCATTAATCCATTCGTGAGGACAGAGTCTTCATGACCCAATAACCTCTTATTAGGTCCCATCTCCCAGCACTGTTGCACTGGGAGTTAAGTTTCCAACATGTGGATTTCAGGGTGGGGGCACATTTAAACCATAGAAACATATATATCTTCTGAACTATTAACCTTGAAAACAACCAAATTATGTAAAACCTTAAAAATATATATTAAAGATTACTGATAGAAATTGATCAAAAATACTTCACTTACTTCATTTGTTAATATGTCAATGTTTTAAAATTATTGATTCATTCAATAAACTTATTAATAAATATACATTGTGTATGTAACTAAAGGTATGTTGACCAAATAAATTCTGTAGTTTAATATTTTATAAATAAAGTGTTCCTTGAAATCATGCAGGCTTTCTGTTTCAAAAGTTCACCTTAGCAGTTCAAAAAGTCCTCAGGAGTCAACAACATGAATCTGTAAGTTTGAAATAAATAGTAATAAATAACAAACTTTGTTGCTAACTGGATGGTATGTATTTTCCCATTTTTGTAAGGCTATTGAAGTTCAATTCTTGTAGAGTTTGCTATTACTGTAAGATATCTTCATTGGGAAACATAGAGAAGAGCAATTGGGTGTTCATACAAATAGAACTAAAAATAAAACAAAATATTTTCCTCTTTTTGTGGATTGAAAGATTGCATGGGTGAAAAAGATCAATTTTATTGACTCTGGTGTCCTATCCAAAGACTCCCAGACCTTGCCTTTATGATGTAGTAGAACCTGTTAGAAAGGGGGAAAAAAGTTTCAGAAGTAAAGATAGGTGGCCTTACATGCTGATTTATTGGAGTCTAGCTTACACACACTATATCCCTTACTGATGATAACTTGGGAGGCTGAGGCAGGAAAATCTCTTGAACCCAGGAGGCACAGGTTGCACTGAGCTGAGATTGTTCCACTGGACTCCAGCCTAGGTGACAGAGTGAGACTTTGTCTCAGAATAATAATAGTAATCGTCATGATTATCAGCTTGTCTATTATTTTCAATAAGTCTGTGTGCATTTAATCCATTATATTGATGATTGAAGGGATATAAAAATGTTCTATCACTATTTGAAAAAAGTTAATTTATAGATTTACTAATTTATTTCTTACAGAATAATCTATATAGTATTTACTTTTAGAATTAATGAGAATTTTTGCATTTGTTAAAATGTAGAAGAGCTTATTAAATAGTATACATTTTTTAATCTTTGTTGCATGAGAGTTTGTTTATACACCCATTTAATCAAGCTTATTAATTTTTTTAAGCTATCCCTTATTCGTTACCAATGTATTCTTCATCTCAGATCATAATTTTTTACTCTGAGTAGGGATGCTTTCTAACAGTTCTAAAATGTTCTGATTCATTTATTTTGATACTGTTAGATGCACATACAGGTTTATGAATGTTGTATTTTAAATTATTTAATAATAAGTTATTAATCTTTTTCTATTTTGCTTCAGTTTTGTTCTTACAAAGCCAATGTAGGAATAGAAACTCTGAGAGGCTATTTCTCAAAATATTGGCTTTTTCAAAATCTATTTCACTTGCAAAAACACATTCTCTACATTGCATCAACTTTGTGTGCTTTGGTCTGAGAGATTTTCTTAATAACAAAGTTCACAAGTTCACTAAATGTGTACTCTCTGCCAGGGACTGTTGCTCTATGTAAACAATCATGTCAACAAAAATGTTTGCCTCCGTGGAACTTGAATTCTAATGAAGTAAACAGAGACCAAATGGCTCAAATAATAAAAAATAGCATACACTTAATGACAATAACTGCATTGAAAACGTCAGCGGAAGGAAGTAGAAATGTCTAATATGTGATTGGAGACTCCAGAATTTAAGTAGAGTGGCTAAGACTGCACTAAAAAAACAAAAACAAAACAAAACAAAATGATTACATTTAAGGAAAGATCCAAGGAAATGAGGGCTAATGCAAGAGACATGTAAGGCAAACTGCTCAAGTTAAAGACACAAAAGAAGCAAAAGCTATAAATTTTTTGGTCCTTTTTTAAAGGTCCAATAATACCCGATGCCTGAGTCACAAATGTAAGAGTCACACTAAAAAAAAAAAAAAAATAGGTAATTTCACTGATAAAATTAATATTGGAGAATATGGCTTAGTTTTTGCAAATTAAAGGCTAAATCAATTTTACTCAAAGTGTAGTTAGAGCCAGTGCCACTCTTCCAGTGCACGGCCAAGAGCAAACCAGAACATATTCTCTTAGCAGCCTACAGATTTCCAAAGGAGAAGAGAAGAGGGGCTAACTCGTGGATTTTAAGTCTCTTTCCTCAGCCACCATAAAAGATAATGGGGCATGAAACCTAAAGTATTCTTTAGGAAGTTCCATTCCCTAAGAGCTCTACGAATAAACATGCCAAATTACATGACCAGACATTTAACTTGTAATTTAACATCAACACATAGATTGATGGTAATTCTTAGTTTCTTCAAAAACAATGAGTAAGTAGCTGATTTTTTCACACAGACACTGTGATTTGCAGAAGTCAGAAGAAAGACAAAATAAACACTACTTACACCACTCATAGTAGTATGGAAATTAGGAACTTTATTATATTTAATAATAAATAAACACTACTTATACCACTCATAATGGTATAGAATTTAGGAACTTTATTATATTTAAATGTGTTTACACATTTAATCAAATACAGTATTTTGATAACAAAATAAAATATAAAGTATAACTTTAATACTAGTTTCTAAAAAATTCAATTTTAAAATAAGTTTTAAAACAATGTTAACTTTTCATATCTATTGTTTTGATTTTTCCATTATACTTCCAATCAATGTTTAAAAGTGTTTTCTTATATTTTTATTGAAATTTTTTTCTTAATATCTGCTTTGCTTAAACCAGACTCCAGCAAGCTACCTATTCTGCCCAGTCTATAGGACTATGTTGTTAACATTTCTATGAAAAAATAGAGTGTATTAGTCACAGTTCCCTATGGAAACAGAACCAATAGGATATTGACATTGAAACAGAAACAGAGAGAGATTATAAGCCTTGGCTCAAATTTAAGGCTGAGAAGTTCAACAACCTGTTAACTGCAGGCTGGAGAAACAGAAAACTGCTGGTATGATCCAGTTTGAGTTCAAAGTCCAAAGAATCAGGAGCTCTGACATCTGAGAACAAACAGAGAGAGTGAGTTCACCCTTTTCCTGCTATTTTGTTCTACTTAGACTCTCAACAGGTTGAATAATGCCCACTTCCATGGGTGAGAAAGATCTTCATTTAGTCTAACATTTAAAACCCACATAGACACACACAAAAATAATGTTTTTTCAGCTATCTTGGCATCCCTTAGCTAAGTCAACTTGATGTAAAATCATCACATCCAGTAATCACAGTTTAAGTCCATTAACTAACATGTAACACAAGATGTGCTCTTACTGTATACGAAATGATGGGGAGAACACCAAAGATTATTTTAGCTTCACTGATGGAGTGAATATATACTGTTATTAATGGCTATATTTTATTTACAGTTGTGCAATATAGCAAAATACTTTTCAATAAAGTTTTATTTGAAATTATATGTATAGGATAAATCTAAGCAATTTTGGCAATAATAACAATATATTAAACAACCTTGCTAATCTACCAAAAACCAAAACTAAACAGATACATTTGGCCTTAAAGAAATTTAACCCAGATATGAAAGACTTTAGCATAGAAAAAATAGAAATACTAAAGAAGAGAGATGTTGATGTCAATGATTTGGTGTCAAATTTGGTGTAGGTATTGATAAAATATTTACGACACTTTCTGATAGATTTCTAATACTCTAAAATTTAATGTTCCACCTAGACTATGTTTGGAGTAGTAAACATTTAAAAATTGTTCTAAATATATTTATTTAAAGTTGACTTTAAGAGCTGGCAATAGATGGTAACATATTAAGGATTATTTTAGTTAATTTGGGCAATTTATGAACATTTTTAAACTTTGAGATAAGGTCTTCAGACGTTACCTAACATATTTTCTATGACTATAAAAGAATATACTTATAAAAAATAAAACTCACTTTTTATATATGTAAAGCAACTTTGCCAAATTGGAAATATTGAGAAAATAAACTTGTTTGCTCATTGATAGAAGAGCTATCTAATAGATTTACGGTTTTAAACTACCTTAGATATGAATAGATATAGCACCTTAGTCTACATTATCACATAATTATTATTAATAAGAACCACTTACCTGATTTTTCAACTAATATATAACAAGTAGAGATATGTTTTAATGACTGTAAGCCTATAAAGAATAATTAACTCTGAGGAAATAAACAAAACAAGAGACAGATGGAAATCAATGAATGAGGTAGAGTTGCTTGCCTTATATTTGAAAATTTAATTTGACAGTGATACTTTTATTGTTGATGCCTGAAAATATTTTTCTTTCTAGTGATTTGAATGTTCAATGAATAGTCAAGCAACAAATAATAAAATACAATATTATTATTTCTCAAACAAATGGATTATTTTCTTTAAAATTCCTTCATTTTAACTGGGTAACTATAGACAGTCATATCTATTAGGCTCAGGAGGATTCTGGTCCACTTTTAATATACTCTTTGGTTAGAACTTTTTCCTCTCTATAAATAATGAATTGAAAAAATTAGATTAAGCTCACTATGTTTCTTATCACCAGAAAAGAAAATTTAAAGTAATGTCAGTTGATAGTTAAGAAGTTTTTCTTACCAAATATAAAATGTGATTAAACTCTCATTATTCATTTTGTTCATGGGCTTCAGCAATTAAAGCAATTACCCAATTAACTATGTCAAAATACTAATTCTCCACCCCTTGAGTCAGAGTTTAGATTTCTTTATGAGCTCCATTCAATGAAAACTAACGTCTCATATACTTCTTCCATTTGAGGTAATGTAGTGAGCACACAGTAATTGTCATCAGGGAGTTTATCGTCTAAGAAAAATGATGAACTACAATCAGCAACATGAAATAATTTAATGTGAGCCAAATGTAATAGATACTCTTGCGAATTAAATGCATTTCATTGACAGCAAGTGATGCTGAATGAAAAAATGATATGCCGTGAGCAATACTGATATTAGGAAAGTGTAATCTTCCTATTTACTCACTATCTCCCACATGGGAAGGGCATATGCTAACATAATAAGGTAAGTAAATTTAAAATATCTAATAGTTTATATAGAAAATATTAGATTTTTCTAATTGCTTTTTTTAGTCACACTAATTATATGGCATCCAACAATTTAATTCAATAATATATGATGATTACCATTTTGGGGCACTTATTTCATGGTGACATTTTATATTTATTTGATAAAAAGATCAAGAAACATATGCAAGGAAGTTGAGATATTTATTGATATTTATACAGATATATAATTATAGAAATTATTTCTCAAGTGTCTTAGTAGAGTCTCATCATTGATACTGTCTAAAAAATAAAAGGGTAGTTAATATTAGAAAAAAGTTTTGTAATACATATGTTATATTTATGATTGTCACTTTTGCAGTACAAAGTCATAAATAGTTGAAGTATGTTTACAGCTGAGGATGTATACATGTTAGTGTATGTATGTACACATTATATTACTATTTTATAATAATTTTTGAAAAGAGATCATCAGATTTTTATCTCAATGAGAGTTTTTCATTGCATTTATAGAACACATAAGAAACAAATGAAACCAACACATTTCAAAAATAATTATGTGTAATCATTTACTAATAAATAACTTGAAGTATGATTTTTAAGAGTAATTGTGGTATGTTTAACATGTATATATATATATAAATATAATGTATACATTCTTATTATTTCTGGTGCTGGAATATTGTCTTCATCCAACAGAAAAGAGAGGAAAATTAGCCTTTTAAGTGAAAACTGTTTTAATGTTTAATAGTTAACTGTCTGCGTTTAATAACTATAACTCAGCTAAGTTGTATTGCAATTAAACATTTACTAGTTTAGCGAAATTGCCATAAAACATATTTTTATTTGTGATGTAATCCAAAAATATGATATCCAATTAAGCTCTACTTTTATTTAAATATTTGCTGTTGAATTAAAAACAATTTAAAGAAATTCATTTTGGAAGGTAGGTAATGCTATTTTAAATGAGTAATTTGACATATAATTATTTATTCATTTAAAGCTTAGTGTGCTTTTGAGACGTATGATTTTGACATTAACTAGATACATTGCTCAATTTGTATTATGTTTTGTACTTCAAAATTAAATGACAATAGTAATAATTTTATGATGTTTATATTGCTTTACCAAATTATCTATGATAATTCTATGAGAATCCTCTCAAGACCATACTGGTTATAAAAACGCTCAAACATTTATTGAAAGCTTTAGAAGAATGTTGCAGATGTAAATAAGTAACTGATTTAAAACTGTAGCAAATAATTAATGAAACTCATTTTCATAGACTTTATTATGAAATAGCAATGAGAAAAACTAGTAGTCAGAAATCTAACACTTCAGATGAGCTCAAAATGAAAGTGTAACTATATTTTATCTAAAATGTTTATTAACAGAATTTGCTAGTAGTTTTCGGCTTGAATTTTTTCTGTGGGAATGTAGTATTTTATAATCTATTGTCTACTATAATTTATTTTAGTATTGCCACCATCTTGATTTAATAAAAGGCAAAAAATAGGCATATTAACATTTTGTATCTCTAACTTATTTCTTTAATAGTGCAAAATCAGAGCCTAGCAAAGGACTTTGCAATCCATTGATATTTATTCTGAATTATTTGTGGATAACTCAAGGTTTCCTTGAGGATAGTCCTGCCTTTATACCAAACATTAATTTCTTGTGCAGAATGCAATAGTATATATGTTTGCAAAATGCCCATAGTTGTTAATTTGTTACTGGTAAAGGGAGCTCTCAGCTTTTGGAACTTAAGTTTATTTTTGCTACATCCAAAAGTGAACATATTGATAGTACACATATTATGGCAGGTGGTCCACAGAAAGTCTATATTTCAGATGTTGTATGTGCGGGAGTAGAGTTTGAGGGGATCTTTCTTACTAAAGAAGAACAAAATTGAAATAATACCATAGTTTTTCTTCCTAACCATTTTTATATAAAAGACTAGGCTATTATAGAAACAACATATTCCAACTCTAGATATACTAACAGTAAAAAAGAACTGAGACAGACACACCTAAAATAAGTACAATTAATGGTAATAATGAGATTAAAAAAAACACATGCTACTAAATGTTTCAATCTGTCATCTCGTTTGTCTCTGGAAAAGACTCAGCTTTTCTACTCTCCTTGGTGGACTCAGGGATTTTGACCCTGTATTTTCCCTCCGGTGATGTTGGCCATGTGATTAGATTTGGCTAATAGACTGTGAGTGGAAATAGTATTTGTCACTTTCAGTTAAAGCAGTTAAATCTGATGTGCCTCATCCATCCTGCTCTTCCCTTTTGGTGGCCATCATGTTTTTTACATAAGCCACAGCAGCAATATATATGCAAAAATGTCTATATTAAACTTTATGAACCTGACTGATTTGCTGTTTTATGTCTAATGCATAAAATTTTAGATTTGTATAAACTAAAAATTTTAAAATATTAACAGCTAAACCTTTTAATGATGATGTTTGCCGCATAAGATTTATTTTCTATGATTTCTTAACTTCTTCTTAATATATTTCATTAATACAGATTAATTGATGTAAATATTTTGTGGGTATATAATGTAATACAATGATATAATTTATAAAGATGAAATCAGTAAAATTGGGATATACAATCACTTCAAATAAATTTCTTTTCCTTATGCTAGAGACATTCAAACTGTAACTGTCTCTTCTAAGCTGTTTTGAAATATATAACAGGTTAATGTAAATTACAGTCACCCCACTAATCTATCAAACACTGAGTCTTATTTCTTATATCAAATCGTATATTTGTACCCATCAATCAACCTTTATTTATCCTTTCATCTCCTCATCCATCCTGACCTCTGGTAACCACCAGTCTACCCTCCATCTTTATGAGTTCCTCAACTTCAAAATCTGGGAACGGTTTTCTGTGTAGCTTTTCTCCCAAATCATTTTCTCCTTCTGACGATGGCATACTTTTATTGCTGAATAATAGTTGCCTGGCAAATAGAAGAATCTCTTTTTAGTTAAATAAAACTTTTGTATAGACTTTCTTTTTTTTAATAGACTTTATTTTTTAAGTAGTTTTATGTTCACAGAAAAATTGAGTGGAAGTTGCAGATTTCTCACATACCATCTGCTCCCACCCATTAATAGCTTCCTCCATTGTCAAGCTATTCCCCACATTGACACTGAAATATGATCTGAAGTCGATAGTTTACATTAGAGTTCACTCTTGCTATTGTATATCTTATGGGGCTTGGACAACTGTATGATTACATGTATCCAGCAGTATAATATCATACAGGGTAGTTTTATTATCCTAAAAATCCCCTGTGTTCCACCTATTCATCCCTCCCGTACTCTAGTCTCTGGCAACTGCTGACCATTTTATTGTCTACAGAATTTTTTGGTTTTTGAAATGTCATATAGTAGGAATTCTATAGTATGTGGCCTTTTCAGACTGGCTTCTTTCACTTAGTAATATGCATTTAAGAATTCTCCATGTCTTTTCATGGCTTGAGAATTCTTTTTTTTTAAGTTGCTGAACAATCTTGAACAAATGGCTGAATCACAGTTTATTTAGCCACTTACGTACTGAAAGACATAATGGTTTATTGTTAAGTTTGGGAAATTATTAATAAAGCTTCTACACACGTCTGTGTGCAGCGTTCGTGTGGACTTTTGAAAGATGGGGAATTCTCATACGTTATTTAAAAAGCTCATAAAGCACATTAAAATGAAAGCTGTGAGCCTGGTATTTGTTCCATAAAATATTAAAAGACATAAAATTAACTCTGGATTAACTCTACTAAATATTTAATGGCAGATACACGTATTGGGATAATTTAGGTTCCTAAACTCAAGTGGGCTCAAAAATTATAGGAAAAAACTGGCTCTTAAAAAAAAAGAAGTCCAAAAGTAGGTTCAGCTTTATATTTAGCTGTTCATTTTCCTCCATATTTCCCTCAAGCTGGATTCTATTTGTCTTGTCGTCCTACTATCTACTTATGGTGGGAAATTTATGATCAACTGAACAAAATTTGATTTCTTGTGACTACTTGTTGAAAGCAAGACAGCTCCTTTCCCAGATGCTCTCAGCAATCTGCTCCTTCATTAAATGAGCTTAAGGATGATCATCTCAGAACCAGTTTCAAGGTTACAAGGAAGAGAGGAGGATGCCTGACCATGATCAGGGTCTGTGAAGGAACGTGGACTAGGAAATTGATTTTAGGCAGCAACCACCTATGCCCACAGAATAAGACTTGTGCCCAAATTGCCAAAGGATTGTACAGTGACTACCAGGTCCTAACAGTGAAGATGGTCTTGGAGACAATGAATCAGACTATCAGAGCACTGAAAAGATGGCAAATTCCTACGAATGCATGAAAACATTCCTATGCTGAACACTCCTGAAATATTTACCAATATTACCAAGATATGAAGATATAATTATGGGTAGACTTCTTAGAATAAAAATAAACTTGCATGTAATTTCATGGTCGATGTGTCCCTCAGAATAAACCATGAGCACAAGAAGCAGAGACTAAAAGAAAGTAAGAAAGCTATGCGACTTACAGGGAACAATCTGAATTGGCCGAGATCCTGAAATTTTTCTGGTCACATTTTATAAAGCTTTGAAAAGTCCAGAGGTCCTATATAGTATATTAATTATAATAGATATATGACTAATATATATATGTGTATGTATGACTATACATGTGTATATATGTGTGTGCATATATGTATATGTGTGTGTGTATATACACACACACATACACACATATGAATCTTTGTGGAGAAAATGCATGGGGAATTAACCAGGAATAGAGGAAAAGTTATGCTGCCTTCCAAAAGAAAAAAGTGACTCTACTTAAGACTTGAAGAATCTTTAGTGGAGAGTCTAAAGATTCTGAAGATTCCTCCACTGAAGATTTTGCAAGTCTTTAGTAGAATCTGGAGCCACAAGGAGAGGGAATGAATGGGCAGTTAGAAATTACTGCATGGCACATAGTTTCGATAAAATATGAAGAAAATTAAGTATATTATTTTCTATTTTGCTTCATTATACAATACATTCAGTCCAAATATTCAAATGAGCATTGGGAAAGCCAGATGGCATAGTGTAGAAGGTCTCATGAACAGCCAAGGAAGCCACAAAATGCCAATGTTCATTTCTGAGAGGGATGTGGATTACAGGTGCGGGTTATACAGGAGTTCTCAGT
The DNA here is from genome assembly GCA_963573385.1 of Cacajao melanocephalus. NCBI lineage: Eukaryota > Metazoa > Chordata > Mammalia > Primates > Pitheciidae > Cacajao > Cacajao melanocephalus. Next base: position 17,715 of record CAUYLG010073331.1, read on the forward strand.
ACCTATATTTACTTTTTTAGTGCTCAATCTTTATTCTCCAAATGGGGGTTTTGAATGGAAACTGCTTATATGGGAGTAGCAAGGTTTGATTTGAGTCCTTCTTAAGCTGTTTTTGCTATACTCCCAAGAAGTTCCAGTTAAGAAGGCAGGAGTCTCACCTAACTTGAGATGTCTTCATTAATTATTGAGGAACAAGAAAGCATTATGATCTAACATACAGTGAAAAAAGTGCTAATAATATAGGCAGCTTATGAAACAGCAGAAATTTTTTTTAAAAAAAAGGATAACAGAGGCACATGCCTGAAGGTGACCAGGACCAATGACATTGAATTATCATCTGTGTTCACATTCATAATTAATATTTGGGTTTTGGGTTGACAATGGAAATTGAATGGATCAGACACAAAGTTAAAACTTAAATTTAGCCATATAGGTTACAGTACTTCCTAAATACTTAAATTCTACATGTCCTGAAAAATCTTGAAATTGATTGACAAAAAAAGATGTTTTAGCTAGTCATATTCTGTCTCTTGTAGATAGATAATAATAGGTAAATCAATCATGACAATATATTACAGCAGTGTCAGATATGTCAGTTTAAAACCAAGCCTTATATATTTATTATAAATGTTATTAAGCTGTTTTTTCAAAATGGAATCATGTTGAATAAACTTAGCTGTAAATTAACGATATAATCAATGACCGTGTGTCCCTTATTAAGATACTGTGGAGAGAATACTTTGTTATTTAAGGTTCAGTATTCATTAGGGGTAGGGAACCTTAGGGGTGGTCCTGGTGAAAGTTCTTCAACCTATAAATTCGGTAGGTTTTATAGTTACCGCTTTTGAGAAACGAAACAAAGACTCTGAAAAGGTCTACCTTACCGGTTATCTTACCTATGGTAACACAGCTAGTGAACTGTGGGTGAAGATGCTAAGATGAGTTAGTATTAACTCTAAAATTTTGTCATTTATCTAATGCCCTGAGCATTTTTACTATCTCTTCTTGTTTCTCTTTAGGATTTTCAATACAATTCAAGTTAAGAAAATATCTTATTTTTATTTTTTTTGCTTCAAGTTTTTTTTTTTTTAAATCTCAATAATTTCGGGGAACGGGTGTTGTTTGGTGGTGATTTCTGGGATTTTGATACTCTCATCAGCCGAGCAGTGTGCCCTGTACCCAGTGTGTAGTCTTTTATTTTTATTTTATTATTTTTTTTGAGACACGGTGTCTCTCTGTCACCAGGCTGGAGTGCACTGGTGGGATCTCGGCTCAGTGCAACCTCTGCCTCATGAGTTCAAGCAATTCTCCTGCCTCAGTCTCCCAAGTAGCTGGGACTATATGCGAGCGCCACTACACCCAGGTAATTTTTGTATTTTTAGTAGAAGCAGGGTTTCACCATGTTGGCCAGGCCGGTCTTGATTTTTTGACCACGTGATCCACCCACCTTGGAGTCTCTAAGTGCTGGAATTAAAGGCGTGAGCCACCGCGCCCGGCCTTGTGTGGTCTTTTTCTCCCTCACTTCCCTCCCACCCTTCCCCCTAAGTAATCAGAGTTAATTACATCATTCTGATGCCTTTGCATCCTTATAGCTTTGTTCCCATTTATAAGTAAAAACATATGATGTTTAGTTTTCCATTTCTGAAATACTTCATTTCAAATAATTGTCTCCAACTCCATCCAGGTTGCTGTGAATGCCATTATTTTGTTTCTTTTTATGGTTGAGTAATATTCCATTATATATGCATATATCTATAAAACAGAGATGAATGTAATTTCATGCTAGATGTCTCCCTCAGAATAAACCACGAGCACATGAAGAATAAGAAGCAGAGACTACAAGAAAGTACACAAGCTGTACAAGTTACAGGGAAATATATATAAATATATATATGTACACACACACACACTACTATACTATGCTATATACTATACTAAAGAAAGATATGTATATATGGGTGTCCTTTCCCCCACTTTATGTTTTTGTTCGCCTTGTCAAAGATCAGTTGGCTGTATGTATTTGGCTATATTTCTGGGTTCTCTATTCTGGTCCATTGGTCTATGAGCCTACTTTTATACCAGTACCATGCTGTTTCAATGACTACAGCCTCATAGTATATATGTTTATATATATCTGTAATATATCTATTATGTTGTATATATACTATAAAAATATATCTATACCATAAAAATGATATTATATAGCAATATATAAACATATCACTCGTATGATATATATCATATAAGAAAATTACATATATATGATATGTATGTATATAATTTTCTTTGGTTGATGGGCAATGGGCATTTGGGCTGATTCTATATTTTTGCAATTGCAAATTTTGTTACAATTAACATGTATATGCAAATGTCTTTTTCATATAATGACTTCTTTTCCTCTGGGTAAATACCCAATAGTGGGACTGATGGATCTAATGGTAGAGTGACTTTTCAGTTATTCAAGGAATCTTCCTACTGCTTTTATAGTGGTTGTACAAGTTGACATTCCCACCAGCAGTGTAAAAGCTTTCCTTTTCATCACATCCATGCCAACATCTGTTATTTTTTTTATTTTTAAATTATGGCCATACTTGCAGGAGTAAGGTGGTATCACATTGTGGTTTTGATTTGCATTTCCCTGATCATTAGTGGCACTGAGCACCTTTGTATGTGTTTATTGGCCATTTGTATATCTTCTTTTCACAATTATCTATTCATGTCCTTTGCCCACTTTTTGATGGGATTATTTGTTTTCTTTTTTTTTTTCTTGCTGATTTGAGTTCCATGTAGATTCTGGATATTAGTAGCATGTCAGATACATAGTTTATGAACATTTTCTTCCACCCTGTGGGTTGTCTGTTTACTCTGCTGATTGTTTCTTTTGCTGTGCAGGAGATTTTTAGTTTAATTAAGTCCCATCTATTTATCTTTATTTCTGTTGCATTTGCTTTTTGGGTTCTTGGTTATGAAGTCTTTGTCTAAGCCAAAGTCCAGAGGGTGTTTTCAATTTTATCATCTATAATTTTTATGGTTTCAGGTCTTAGATATAAGAGTTTGATCCATCTTGAGCGAATTTTGTATAAGGTGAGACATAAAGATCCAGTTTTATTATTTTACATATGGCTTGCCAATTATCCCAGCACCATTTTTACAATAGGGTGTCCTTTCCCCTACTTTATGTTGTTGTTTGCTTTGTCAAAGATCAGTTGGCTGTATGTGTTTGGCTATATTTCTGGATTCTCTATTCTGGTCCATTGATCTACATGCCATGTGCCATGTTGTTTCGATGACTATAGCCTTATAGTGTACTTTGAAGTTGGGTAATGTGATGTCTCCAAATTTGTTCTTTCTTCTTAGTTTTGTTTTTGCTATGCAAGCTCTTTTTTTCATTCTCTATGAATTTTTAGGACTGATATTTCTAGTTCTGTGAAGAATATGTTGGCATGTTGATGGGAATTGCATCGAATATGTAGATTGCTTTTGGCAGTGTGATCATTTTCACAATATTGATTCTACCCATCCATGAGCATGGGATTTATTTCTATGTATTTGTGTCATTTATGATTTTTTTTTTCAGCAGTGTTTTGTAGTTTTCATTGTAGAGGCCTTTCGCCTCCTTAGATATATTTCTAAGTATTTTTTGTTTGTTTTTGTAGCTGTTGTAAAAAGGATTGAGTTCTTGATTTGATTCTCAGCATGAACGTTGTTGGTGTTAGCAATGCTACTGATTTGTGTACATTGATTTTGTATTCTGAAACGTTACTGAATTCATTTATCAGATCTAGGAGCTTTTTTCTCTAAGTCTTTACAGACCAATATCTCTGATGAACATAGACGCAAATATCCTCAACAAAATACTAAATAAACAAGTCCAACAGCATATCAAATAGATAATACACCATAATCAAGTGGGTTTCATTCTAGGAATGCAGGGTTGGTTTAACATACATAAGTCAATAAATGTGACACACCACATAAACAGAACTATAAACAAAATTTGTATGATAATCTCAATAGATACAGAAAAAACATTTGAAAAAAATCCAGCATTCCTTTATGATTAAAACCCTCAGCAAAATTAGCACAGTAGAAACATACCTTAAGAAAATAAGAGCCATCTCTGATGAACCCACATCCAGCATTATACTGAAGAAGGAAAGTTGAAAGTATTCCCCACTGAGAACTGGAATAAAACAAGGATGCCCACTTGCACCATTTTTATTCAACACAGGTCTGCAAATCATAGCCAGAGAAAGCAGATAAGAGAAAGAAGTAATGGGTATCCAAACTGGTAAAGAGGAAGTCAAACTGTCACTGTTCACTGGTGGGATAAACACATAAGAAGAAAATATTTTAAATTAGACTAAAAAATTAAGCTAATCGCAAAATGGTGTTGCCACTTTGGAAGACACTTTAGCAATTTTTTACAGATCTAAACATACGTGTACCACATGATCTGGCAATTGTGCACCTTGATTTTTACCCAAATGTCTTTAAAACCTATGTTCATACAAAAACCTGCAAAGGAATGCTTACAGCAGCTTTATTTATAATTGCCAAAATTAGAAAGCAATTAAGATACCTTCCAATACTTAAATGAACAGTCTACTAATCCATACAATTAAATATTATGATATCATTTAGCAGTTAAAAGAAATGAGTTCTCAAGACCTGAAAAGACATGGGAAAACCTCAAATGCACATTGCTAAGTGATATAAATGGATCTATAATTGGCTACACACTGTATAATTCCAACTATATGGCTTTCTGGAAGAGGCAAAAGTACAAAGACAGTGAAATGATCAGTAGTTGCTAAGGGTTCCAGGATGAGGGAGGTGAAACTAGCCTATATGATACTGAAATGCTGGATATATATCATTCTATATTTGTTAAAATCCATAGAATGTATGCACATAGTTTGCATTATTGTTCACTTCACACAAAGAGTGAAACATAATGTAAACTATGGACTATGGTAGATAATGATGTATCAGTATTGGCGTATCAATTGTATAAAAACAAATGCACCATTATAACATAGAATGCTAATAATGGAGAACACTGCAGGGTGAGGTTGAAGGAAATATAGGAGATATATGGAAACTCTGTATTTCCTAGCTCATTTTTCCGTGTACTTAAAACTGCTTTTAAAATGCGGTCCATTTTTTTTTAATGAATCCAATAGCATTCACACTGCTTTCATCATGGTAAAAATATAGAGGTGGAGAAGACTAAAAATATCCTTATATCTAGTTAAGTATTATTTTATTTATAAATTCTGACAACATCTACAGTGTTTCCTGTTATTCAATCTTTAATTCTTACTGTTTATGATAACATTTTTTATAATTATAGGATTCTACTCATGCTTATTAATTTTGTTGTGTTAAATGTTATAATTTTTACCAGTTTAAAGGCTGTTTCAAAAATATCTAGCATTAATTTAAAAAGATTTCTCTTCAAGAAGGTTGTACTAGAGGAGAAAGAGTGATTTACCATTTTACTACTCACTTTGCTAATTTAGTATTTCATGATTTTACTTCTTTTCTATTCATCATTTTGTTTGATTGAATGTGCTTTAATTTCTCAACTACAGGAAATATATCAAGCTAATAAAGTCTTAGGAAAATCAATTTTTAATCAAAAATATGTGAATATTCCTTGATGAAAATGCAAAGTAAAGCAAAGCATTCCCTCTTCTGTTGACTATCTCTAGAAATTTTTTTTTTAAATCACTTTGCTGTCCTTTAACTTTACTTTTTACCTTACATTATCTTATTTTACATTACCTCCCCTTCCTTCCTCTTACCTTCCCTTCACTTTCTTACTGTTTGTTGTGTGGGATGTTAAGGATTAAGGTCATTTCCTTGTCAGTGACTCAATTGATTAAAGTCAATTTTTTAAAAACTGAGTTTAGGAGGGAATCATCATGGCAGATGCGAGGCAAGACTAGATTGCAGCTCTGGACAAAACAGCTCGCAGAAGTTCTTATTGTAAATTTTAGCTCCAGATAGACTGCAAGAATAAACCAGCAATCCTAAGAGGACCCACAGACCCTCTGATGGAAGTGGACTGCTCCTGCAGGACCTGGAAGCCACCCCAAATACTCTGCCTCCACCATAACAGGTGCTATTGTCCACAGCTAAGACACCTATAGACAATTCACAACACAGGACTCTGCGCAGACAAACCCCCGTACCAGCCTAGAGCTAGGTAGACTCACTGGGTGACTACACCCAGAAGAGAGACAACAATCACTGCAGTTTGGCTCACAGCAAGCCATATCCATAAAAAGAGGGGAGAGTACTTCATGAGAGGAACACCCCATGGGACAAAAGAATCTAAACAACTGCCATTAAGTCCCTGCCTTCCCTCTGACAGAGCCTATACAAATGAGAAGGAACCATTAAACTAACCCTGGTAAAATGACAGAGCAAAGCTTTTTAACACTTCAGAAAAATCACACCAGTTGACCAGCAATGGAGCCAAACCAAGAAGAAATCCCTGATTTACCGGAAAAGGAATTCAGGAGGTTAATTATTAAGCTAATCAGGGAGGGACCAGAGAAAGGAGAGGTCCAATATAAGAAAATCCCAAAACTGATACAAAAAGTTAAGGGAGAAATATTCAAGGGAATAGATAGCTTATAGAAAAAACAAAGAGCATAAATTAACATTATATTCTAAGGTCATACCTCAAGGAACTAGAGAAACAAGAAAAAACCAAACCCAAATCCAGCAGAAGAAAGGAAATTACCAAGATCAGAGCATAACTAAATGAAATTGAAACAAAAAAAAAATACAAAAGATAAATAAAACAAAAAGCTGGTTCTTTGAAAAGGTAAGTAAAATTGAGAGACCATTAGCAAGATTAACCAAGAAAAGAAGATGGAAAATCCAAATAACCTCACTAAGAAATGAAACAGGAGATATTACAACTGACATCACTGAAATATAAAAGTTCATTCAAGGCTGCTATATACCTTTAAGCACTAGAAAACCTAGAAGAGATTAATGAATTCCTGAAAAAATACAACCATAGTTGCATAAATCAGGAAGAATTAGATAACCTGAACAGATCAATAACAAGCAGAGAGATTGAAATGGTAATTTAAAAATTACCAACAAAAAGTCCAAGACCAGATGGATTCACAGCAGAATTCTACCAGACATTCAAAAAAGAATTGGTACGAATCACTTTGACACTATTCCACAAGATAAAGAAGGAACCCTTCCTAATTCATTTCAGGAAACCAGAATCACCCTAATACCAAAAATCAGGAAAGGACATAACTAAAAAAGAAAACTACAGACCAGCATCCTTGATGAACATTGATGCTAAAATCCTTAACAAAACACTAGCTAACCGAATCCAACAACATATCAAAAAGATACTCCAGCATGATCAAGTGGGTTTCATACTAGGGATGCAGATATGGTTTAATATACACAAGTCTACAATTGTGATACACCAAATATAATTAAAAACAAAAATCACATGATAATCTCCATAGCTACAGAAAAAGCATTAGACAAAATCCAGCATTCCTTTATGATTAAAACTCTCAGCAAAATTGGTACACAAGGGACTTACCTTAATGTAATAAAAGCCATCTATGACAAACTCACAACCAAGATAATACTGAGGGGGAACAGTTGAAATCATTCCCTCTGAGAACTGGAACATGACAAAGATGCCCACTCTCACCACTCCTCTTCAACATAGTATTGGAAGTCCTAGCTAGAGCAATCAGACAAGAAAAAGAAATAGAAGGCATCCAAATTGATAAAGAGGAAGTCAAACTGTCACTATTTGGTGATGACATGATCATTTACCTTGAAAACCCTGCGGACTCCTCCAGAAGGCTCCTATAACTCATAAAAGAATTTAGCAAAGTTTCATGATACAAGATTAATATATACAAATCAGAAGCTCTTCCATACACCAACAGTAACCAAGCAAAGAATCAAAACAATAACTCAATCTCTTACAATAGCTGAAAAAAAACAACAACTACAAAATGTTGTTGAAATCAATCGTAGACTACACAAACAAATGGGAATACATCCCATGCTCATGGATTGGTAGAATCAATATTGTGAAAAAGATCATACTGCCAAAGCAATCTACAAATTAAATAAAATCCCCATCAAAATATCACCATCATTCTTCAAAGAATAAATTACATGTTATATAATATGTTGAAAAATATTTGACAATGTGTATTTTTATATGCTAATTCTGGCAACCCTAACTTGACTAGCAATTTATGTAACCTAAATACATGTCTGATTGATGCTGAAAAGCTACTGCAACACTCAAGTATCTAAACAAGCATTACAGATTCTGTCAATGACTTCTGCTTTGCTACAACTGTAAAGCTAATGAAACTGCATTATTTCAATGGCTAAATTGATTACTGCTTTTATGCTAATTCCTATTGCTTATGGAATGCAGCATTTCGACTTACCTTACAATAAAACAATTACTGATATTATATTTGGAATCTAAAATGCCCACATTACATTTTCCAAGGACTCCAACTATTTTGAAAAATTGGCCTCAAAGACACGACATAAGGATGTTCAACATTAAGCAGAATAACTCCAGCCAATGTTACAAGAATGGAAGATACTCTGGAAAATAAATCATTTAATGATGTAGAATCTTAGAAATGTGCTGTCTAAAAGTGCAATCATAAAATAAGCATGTGATTAACTACATGTTTTAAAACTGATTAACCTAATGAAAACAAAAGAAATTAAAGTTGACATTCTATGTGATGTTCCTGGTAAATCAAACAATTTCCCTGTCTTTTGCAATAAAACGTAACTAGAGCATAATACATTTATAGGCTGACCTTAAATATTTTTAATTAAATCTGATTTCATCAAAATTATTAAATAGAGATCAGTAGATTAGATATCTATCTGGTACAATTCATGTCAATGGTAAATTTTAACACTTGGTGAGTTTTTTCATTGCCCTTGTCAAAGATACAGCACAGCAATTGCATACATGCACATGCACACACAGTTTTATATAGTGTAAATTGCAAATTTACATTATAATACATAATGAAATGCCTTGTTTATTCAGTGGCTATAGCCGTCTATGGACCATCCACTCAAATATGTGTTTTTTCTGTTACAAGGTCCTATAGAGTTAGGACCATTTATTTTTAATTGATAAATTTGCCTTGTGGATGAATGCATTTAGTATATATTTTAAAACAAGAGAAGTGAAACATTTATTCAGTATTTCAAGGGAGAATGTTGATATTCAAAGCAACCACTTTTGTAAAATTAAGAGCCAAGAGAGGCCAAAATACAATATGTTAAGCACTGTAGTAGACTTAGAGGAAGATTATCATGGAAGCCAGAAAAAGTGCTGTTAACTCAATGTGAGGAGAGTGAGAAAAGTCAAGAATTGCTTATGTGAAGTGAGATTAAACTATGTATTAGAATTAGCCTAGTACTGGCTGGGCGCAGTGGCTCACGCCTGTAATCCCAGCACTTTGGGAGGACAAGGAGAGTGGATTGTTTGAGTTCAGGAGTTTGAGACTAGCCTGGGTGAAATGGTGAAACCCCGTCTCTACTGAAATACAAAAAATTAGCCGTGCATGGTGGCACGTGCCGGTACTCCCAGCTGCCTGGGAGGCTGAGGCAAGAAAATCACTTAAACCCAGGAGATGGAGGTTGCAGTGAGCAGAGATTGTGCCACTGCATTCCAGTGTGAGCAACAGAGTGAGACTCCAACTTGAAAAAAAATTAGCCTAGTATAACGTATAAGGAAGTTGCTATGAAACTGATAAAACTGCCTCTTTCATAGAGAAGACTAGGATTATTTTAGGTTATGCTATAGACTGTAATAGAACATTATTGAAGGATACTTTGGTTTGTAAAAAGCAATATAATATCCCTTAAGGATGATTACTGGGATATATATAATACAGTCTGATGGAAAAATCAAATAACCTACTATATGTGAATGAATGGATGTGTGTGTGTTTGAGGGGGGTGAATAGAGACATGTTCAGGGTATATAAGTTTAAAGATGTTATTTGAAATCTGTAGATTATTAGAGAATGTAAAATCAACTAGGAGGGGTAAGCAAATGGCTTGAGATGTGGAATTTAGAGACCCTCAATGTTTGATAAAAATGAATGTTATTGGCCAGATGGGGTGGCTCAAGCCTGTAATCTCAGCACTTTGGGAGGCCAAGGCGGGGGGATCACCTGAGGTCAGGAATGCGAGACCAGCCTGACCAATATGGAGAAATCCCATCTCTACCAAAAATACAAAATTAGCTGGGCATGGTGATGCATGCCTGTAATCTCAGCTACTGGGGAGGCTGAAAGAGGAGAATCACTTGAACCCAGGAGGCAGAGGTTGTGGTGAATCAAGATTGCACCATCGCACTCCAGCCTGGACAACGTGAGAAAAACTCCACCTTAAAAGAGAAAAAGGAATATTGTTTTTATTTAGGATCATGTATAAAATGCGTCTTCAATAAATTAAATTTTTTGACAATAAGAAGAATTAACAATACACTTAAAAATATTATTCTTAATTTCCTATATATATTTTAGCAAAATTAACACTTAAGGTCTGAGATTGAATGAAAATATTTTATGTGAAAAGAGACAACAGTTTAATATACTATGAAATTATTTTTATTTCAATAGCTTTTGAGGGAACAAGTGGTGTTTGGTTACATGAATACGTTCTTTAGTGGTCATTTCTGGTGTCCTTATCACCTGAGCAGTGTACACTGTACCCAATGTGTAGTCTTTTTTTTTTTTTTTTTCAGACAAAGGCTTGCTGTGTCTCCCAGCCTGGAGAGCAGTGGCACCATCTCAGCTCATTGCAACCTCCGCCTCTGGGGTTCAAGCAATTCTCCTTCCTCAGCCTCCCAAGCAGCTGAGACTACAGGCGCCTGCCACCATGACTGGCTAATTTCTGTATTTTTAGTAGAGATGGGGTTCATTATATTGGTCAGGCTTGTCTTGAACTCCTGACCTCGTGATCCACCCGCTTCAGACTCCCATAGTGCTGGGATTACAGGCATGAGCCACAGCACCTGGCCTAATGTGTACTCTTTTATCCCTCACCTACCCTCCTGCCCTTTCCCTCAAGTCACCAGAGCCTTATGCATTTGCTTCCTTATAGCTTAGCTCCCGCTTATAAGTGAGAACATACAATGTTTGGTTTTCTAACCTGAGGTACTTCACTTAGAATAATGATCTCCAACTCCATCCAGGTTGCTTTGAATAAAACCATGATTTCATTCCTTTTTATGGCTGAGTAGTATTTCACAGTATGTACATCTATATGTGATATATATTGGTATGCATATATATACATACATATATATATATGTATACCACATTTTCATTATCCACTCATTGATTGATGGACATTTAGGCTTGTTCCATATTTTTGCAACTGCAAATTGTGCCACTATAAACAGGTGCCAGCAAGTATCTTTTTCAAATAACGACTTCTTTTCCTCTGGGTAGATACCCAGTAATGGAATTGCTGGATCAAATGGTAAATCTACTTTTAGTTCCTTAAGGAATCTCCACACTGCTTTCCATAGCAGTTATACTAGTTTACATCCTCACCAGCAGTATAAAAGTGTTCTCTTTTCACCACATCCCCACCAATGTGTGTGTGTGTGTATATATATATATATATATATATATATATATATGTTTAATTATGGCCATTCTTGCTGGAGTAAGGTGGTATCACTTTATGGTTTGGATTTGCATTTCCCTGATCATTAGTGAAGTTGATTATTTTTCCATATGCTTCTTGGCCATTTGTGTATCTTCTTTTCAGAACTGTCTACTTCTATCTTTAGCCCCCTTTTTAAAGAAAATGTTTTCTTTTCTTGCTAATTTGTTTGAGTTCCTTGTAGATTCTGGATATTAGTTCCATGTCAGATGCATATTTTGAAAATATTTCTTCCCATTCTGTGGGTTGTTTACTCTGCTGATTATTTCTTTTGCTGTGCAGAAGATTTTTACTTTAATTAAATCCCATCTACTTATCTTTGTTTTTGTTTCATCTGCTTTTGGGTTCTTGGTCATGAAGTCTTGCCTAAGCCAAAGTATGGACGGGTTTTTCCAATGTTGTCTTCTAGAGTTCTTATGGTTTCAGGTCCTAGATTTAAGTCTTTGATTCATCTTGAATTGATTATTGTATAATGTGAGAAATGAGGATCCAGTTTCAATCTTCTACATGTCACTTGCCAATTATCCCAGCACCATTTGTATAATAGGATGTCCTTTCCCCCACATTATGTTTTTGTTTGCTTTTTGAAGAACACTGTTTTGCCATATTACCAGAATTGTTTTTCTGGTTCCCTCTCATTTGGGTAGTCTATTCAGAGGGAGAATCTGGGGCCCAATGGCTACTAATCAGATCCCTTGTCCAAAGGGATGTTCCTTCAATGTGATACTATTCCCCTTCCCCTGGTGATGGGGCTTCCTGAGAATCAATCTTATAATTTCATATTGTTAATAATAAATTCAAATAAAAATTCAGGTTATCGATGACATGTTTAAATATCTTTACTCAGTTAAATTCATCACAGTTTTAAAAATGTTTTAATTTCACATATGGTTGTGAGGTAATACCTCTATGTTGATCTAGAAAAACACTGCTTTAACCTCAAAATGTTTAGGAATTTTCACAACTCCTTTTCACATTAGATTATCTTCTGAATTAAAAGATTATAATGTTAACTCTTCAATGGAATATTTTCACTTTGCAGACTCATACGTGTTAATTGTGTTCTTAATAATTTGTACCCAAGTGACACTATTTAACAGTGTACTTTGTATAATTTAATATGCTTTATTAGATGCTGCTACAAAATTTTATTGAAGGGAGGGAACATTCACTATTTAATGTGTCTCGAATATGCTTCACTAAAAATATACCAGAGCCATCCTAATCTATTGAAATCACTGCTCATACTTTGAATATTAAGTTAGCTCAATAGTTGCAGTAAATATAAAAGAAAAAGAATCTTTGAATAAAATGAGTTTAGTGCATCTGAATGGGGAGATTGACCTCAGGAAACAGTCAAGTTAAGAATTAGATACCCAAAGCAGTATTTCATCATAATGACTCCAGTAGGTAACTGTTTCAGAAAATCCCCACCCATCTAGATTTGAATAATTTAATTTTCTTGCTCTAATATTGGGAATTGTAGCTTGGACCATCCATAAAGCAAACCCTGAGGCAGAGGCCTTTGGAAATAATAATTTATTTTTTATTTTTTATTTATGTATTTTTTTTATTTAAACCAGGGGAAAGTGCAAACGCAGTCCCCCACTACCACAAATTATGCAGTCGAGTTTTCCACATTTGGGGAAATTGCAGGGGTCAAGCACATCCGGAGTGCAATGGATAAGCCTCACCCTGGGAAAACCACCTTCATGATCATGGTATCTCCCCTGGAGATAAAAATTCATTAAGCAATCTGATGTTTGTTTACAGTTGCGAGAAATAAGAATAGCGGGTCAAGGGAAGGATAGAGAAAATGTAAGGATACATAATATTCTCTTTCTAGATATTTGAAGCTATATATATTTTTCTTGACTTTTTAAAAATCGTGTACTCAAGTCACTTTGTGTAACTGCTTAAACAAGGTGTGACCCGTCAACTTAAACCATGTAGACATGCCGGTAACAGTTGTCACCAGAGAAGTATGGAACTTTATAGTATGTTATGTATCAAGTCTATCTTTTCCTTTTTTTTTTTTTTTGATTGAGGGTCAATCAGACTTTAAAATTCAATGTCTCCCCATATTGAAGCACATTGCTGTTTCAGTTCAGATATATGATAACTCTATTTTACATATATATATATATATATATATATATATACACATATATATGTGTGTATACACATATCCAGGGCCCTATCAAGACATATATTCTTCAGGAATATCACATAGTAGAAAAGCAGATATATCTTTTATATTTTTCATTTGGGAAATAAAATAAGAGCCAAAGGAACATCTGCCTGAGTGGAAGAAGATAAAATAAAAAGGGACAGGGAAGCATGGTAAGTACAATATGTTGTGAATATGCAAATTTGCCTAGAAGTGTTCTTTAGTCATTTAGCATTTTCCTCAAGGCATTTCCACTTATTTTATCAGCACGTTGTTGTTTCCTGATAAATATTTATTGAATGACTAAGTAACTGTTTTCTGCATAAGCTAGTTATACAAAATCAGTAATCAAATTCCCCCTTACAGAATCCCCATTGAAAAACCAAAAAATATAAGAATTAAGAAAAAGTCATACTACTGAAAAATAAGTAACTTTGTCATTATCATGCCACACACTTTTTAGAATTTGTAATAAACAGTGGAGATAAAACTGAATTGAGAGACGAGAGAAAAGAGATTCTCTATGGAAATGATGACTGGGAAGAGAACTGTTTCTCTTCTTTCTATTTTGTGGTGTCTCACGTTTAAGGTTTCATGTTACGCCATCCTTGCATCCCTCGGATAAACCCCACTCAATCATGGTGAGTGATCCTTTCACTGCACAGCTGAATTATTTTGTTGAGGATTTTTGTATCTGTGTTAATCAGGGATTTTTTTCTACCTATTTCTGATAATGTCCTTGTCTAGCTTTGTTATCAGGATAATGCTGTCCTCATAAAAAGTTTGGACATATTGTGTAGGCAATTTTGGCTTTAACAAGTGGAACGGTGAGGAAAAAGTATGAGGGTTAAGGTCAGAGGAAGGCCAGATTGAAAAATGTTCTATTCTTCAAGGTCTATATTTAACAATCCCTTTTTGTGAAGTGCCTATTTGAGTCTTTGGCCCAGATACATGATGAGCCTTCATTTTACTATTGACTTTAGATATCCATTATAGAGTCTTGAAACACACTATATGTTGACATTTGAAGTAATCCAGTTCCATTCCTCTGTATATTCTGAAAATCTAATTTCTTATTTATAATACAGTCTAATTATTTTTCTCTGTATTTGGTGTTTATAACTCATTACAAAATATTTTCCTTCCAAAGTCATGTATATTCTTCCATACTATTTCTAAAAGCTTATTATCTTGCCTTTCAATATAGTTGGAGTAATTTATGTGTGTATTT
The DNA here is from genome assembly GCA_963573385.1 of Cacajao melanocephalus. Classification (NCBI taxonomy): domain Eukaryota; kingdom Metazoa; phylum Chordata; class Mammalia; order Primates; family Pitheciidae; genus Cacajao; species Cacajao melanocephalus. Next base: position 32,858 of record CAUYLG010073331.1, read on the forward strand.
ATGTGTATGAATTAGATAAGGTAAATTTAGTTTCCTTCTTTTTTTCTCCCTATACCTACCTAGCTGTCAAAATATGACTTATTTACACAAAGTGTAATTTTCCCTGTTTTGAAATGCCATCCTTTTGATTTATTTGTATATGGGTGTATTATACATATATCCATTTCTGGACTCTTTATTTAATTATTGTGGTGTATTTGTTCATCTTCAAATCAATATCACATTATTTTAATTTTTGTAATGTTAAAATAAGTCTTGATATCTGGTAAAGCAAGTCTTTTCTTGTTTTCTATTTCCTAGGGTTGTTTAGACTCTATTTTCTTTTGTATTTTCAGAAAACACACCATTATATGTGGACACTCTTAATGTATGTATGGATTTTGTATATAAGTATGTAGTTTCATATTTTTTAAGTGTCGAGCTCTATGAAGTAAGTTTATAAAATGAAGAGAAAACAAATTAGACCAAAATCCACTATACTCCTATCTGAAATAAGAGAGTTCTAAGCAAGAAAAATAGTTAAATAATCCTAGAAGAATCAGTACACACTTAGAAAACACTAATTATGAAATAAATATAGGAAACTTAATAGTAAGAACAAATTAATAATAAGTATATTGTTATTTTTAAAAGCATAATATTTAAACATTTTTTTCCAATTAAAAAAGAGAAATCTGAAACATAACGTAAAAGTATACACTGCAGCTGGGTGTGGTGGCTCATGCCTGTAATCCTTGCACTTTCAGAGGCCAAGGCTCATGGTTTGCTGAAGTTCAGGAGTTCAAGACCAGCCTTGGAAACATGGTGAAACTCCATCTCTACCAAAAATGCAAAAAATTAGCTGGGCATGGTGACATGTGCCTGTGGTCTCAGCTACTCAGGAAGATCGAGGGTAGCTTTAGCTTCAGAGGCAGAGGTTACAGTGAGCCCAGATTACACCACTGCACTCAGCCTGAGTGACAAAGGGAAACCCTGTATATATAAAAAAAAGCAGATTGCCAACAAAACACAAGCGTACAGATTTCAAAAATAACAATGAATAGTAATATTTTATATAAATGTTATTAAAATATAGATAAAATGGAAAAATCATTTAAGAAAATGTAAATTTTCCTAGGTAATGAATGGAGGCCATTATCCATGGGAAAAAATCTGAAAGTGAAATAGTAACCTCTGGAGTAACATCAGGGCCTATGACCTCTAGAGGCTGGAGCTGAAATCTTTACATATATATCAAATCATATTTATTAGTCAGGGTTCTCTAGAGGGACAGAACTAATAGGATGGATATATACATGAAGGGGAGTTTATTAAGTATTTACTTACATGAACACAAGGTCCCACAATAGGCCATCTGCAAGCTGAGGAGCAAGGAGAGCCAGTTCAAGTCCAAAACTGAAGAACCTGGAGTCCGAGGTTCGAGGGCATGATGCATCCAGCACAGGAGCAAGATGAAGGCCAGAAGACTCAGCAAGTCAGATCTTTCTACCTTCTTCTGTCTGCTTTATATTCTAGCCCCACTGGCAGCTGATTACCTGGTGCCCACCCAGATTAAGAGTGGGTCAGCCTTTCCCAGCCCTCTGACTCAAATGTTAATCTTTTTTGGTAATATCCTCACAGGCACACCCAGGACCAATACTTGACAGCCTTAAATCCAATCAAGTTGACAGTATTAACTATCACTTCATATTATTATATACAATTACAGAGGACAGACTAAAAAAATAAAATATTTTCCATTTTATTTAATAATCTTGAATACGACATGATCAAAGGTTAATCAGATTAATGCAACAAATGATAAGTCAGCTTAATCTTAACTAGGAACATATGTGTGAAAGTTCAAAATAAAAATTGTACTGTTTAATATGTTTTTGTTTATTCAAAGAATGTTGAAATGTGATCAGGTTTTCTTTGTTGAGGAAATACAGGATACATTAAACACTGGAGAATCTCTTACGATGACGCATCATAACATCATAAAGTCCTATGATGAAATTTTTGAAAGGATTGTGCAGTGGATAATATTTTCAGAAAAACAGAAATGATTAAAAATAGGAAATGAAGGCTGGGTTTATTCAGGCAGGCGGGACCTAAAGCAAACCTGAAGTAAGTCCTCAGTATGTGCTTGTGGTATGAGTGATTACATGAGTGAGTGGAAGGAGAGATGAAGGGTCGATGATTGGCAGTACCACTTGTATAACATAAAACATTTCTTTCAAATTAATGTTATTGAAATAAAAGTATTTTAAATGTTGTTTTTCTCATTTTACAATGTATTTCACTTAATTCAAGACCTCAGCTTTTATTATGTATACTTTTATGATGTAAACTTTTATTATTACATAGAAAGTGTGATATAATAATTTAATTCATGTAAATTTTAATTCATATAGACTATGGAATATTTATATAAAATGGTAATTCTATTTCATATAAATAGAATTCATATAGATTCTAACAATGAGAAAAAAACTAATGACATTTTCTGCTTTTTTTTATTTCTTTGCTAACATTTGAGAACAGAATTATAATTTTCTAGTATTCAACATATACTAACTTTAAAAACACATAATTTATTCTAATACATATATTTGGGTTCAAAATATTTTCCAGGCATTTATTTTCTTTTTGTTCATGATACAGTGACCTATCATTAATTATTAAAAAATTCTCAAGAATAATCCAATATGAATAAATGTCTTATAAATTTTGATGCTGTGGCAAGTCATATTTTATAAAATTCAAGCTCGTTTTACTGCCTGCTACTACTGTACATAAATACATCATTGCAAACTAATTGCAAACATGTGAGATGATGTGTATTTAAAAGACTCAATCCTTAAGTGAGTCTTCTTAGAAGACAAACACTAGAGTTTATTTGTCCCATCTCCAGGGGCATTTTGGTTAAAAATATTCCTCTGTTTAGCATATTAGATGTCAGTCTACACTGTCCTTATTATACTATTCTTTATTCCACTCACATTCACTTTTGTATTTGTAGAAATACAGAAGTATTTGTAATTTTATTTTATTTTATTTTTTTGGGACAGAGTCTCACTCTGTCACCCAGGCTGGAGTGCAGTGGTGCAAGCTCAACTTACAGCAACCTCAGCCTCCTGGGTTCAATCAGTTCTCCTGCCTCAGTCCCCCAAGAAACTGGGGTTACATATGTGAAACCTTATTGATTTTTAAAAATTCACTCATATTTTTATACTGGTAGTCTCAGAAACATACAGTATCTTTGCAATGTTATTTTTTTCTATAAAGGTGGTATCTTCTTTTTTAACACAAATAACACAGTTTCTAAAATTATTTATTTTAAAACATACAGTCATCCACCTGTGTTTTTTCAGTTAACAATGTTCCCAGAGAATACTATCTCTCAGAGGAATAAGATGCCTTATTATCTGTAGTAACTATTATTCTTACAACTCTCTATACGAATCCATTAAGTTTCCCAGTCTTTTCTTAAGCTATGAAAATATCATTTTTATTAACTCATCTGAATTCCTATAGTGTTACTCCACTACAAATTCAAAATGATGCTTACAGTGGTTACTTTAAAAATAAACAATATCTAGCTTTAAATACCCACTAATACTAATTACTAAAAGGTGGTATTAGTGATAATGATCATTGTCCATTTTAATTTACTTTTATTATTTAATGATCATCATTTTTGATGACTTCCTATTCTACAGGTATTATGGAATGTGTTTAATATCTATGATTTCATCGGATAATTCACAATAAACCTGAAAAGCAGAATGATACTATGATCTCAATATCATGGATCAGAAAAATGAGGCTTAGAGAATGAAACAGGCCTTGTTCCTAGTCACAGATCTGAGCTGTGAGGGATACCTATTGCCTTCCCGATCCCAATGTCTACAGGCTTCTAGGATTCTATTAACCAAACTTTTAGAAAAAAGGTTGGAGACAAGAAAAGGGAGAGCATTAGGACAAATACATGATACATGCATGGCTTAAAGTAAAATAAATAATAATAATAATAAAGGAGTACAGAAAAGAGTGATGATGGTAGTATTAGTTGGACTAGCAGTAATTGATATTAATAAATCACTTACTATGTTGGGCCCAGTGGCTTATACCGGTAATCCAAGCACTTTGGGAGACCGTGGCAGGAGAATTTCTCACCTTTTTTCTAAAAATGTTGGTACAGTTTTTATTTATAATCATTGTTTTGTTTTAATAAAAGTATCAACTTTGTCTAAAGCAAGTGCTTGTTTAGAGTTCTAAGCTTCCAGAACATCACTAATTAATATTTCTGTCCTGAGGAGAATATAATCTTAGTAATGTTCACGTATTTCCTGTTAATGGAACCCCAACCCATCTCCCAAACATTTGCTTCATCGTTTTGATATATTATGCTAACTAGAATTTATTGAAAATCCTATGGTGATATCCTTTAGAATACGTATAGTATCACAAGAGAGTGAAACTTAGAAGCAAAATGCAAAGGCAGTATATGGTCATCATTAACTCTAGTAACCAGTTTATATGCTAAGGAAACAAGTTTTGTATTTGATCATCACTTGGATTGATTAGTACTTAACAGATTAGGATGAAATGCAGTCATCAACTTGGAAGCTCATTAAAATAAATGGATCAGTAACTCCTCCTGGCATTCACCTTACCTTTGATGAGTAGAGTTGGTTAGCACTACAAAGAGCAAAGAGCTAGCGTCTTAGTCAAACACATAAAGAGGTCCAATGTTCAGATACCTAGGGACATACAGAGAGTATATTGGCATTGAACTCAGTTTTGTTTTCAAAATATAATTAGCTATTGTGAAATATTGCTCGGTATTTCTTGGTATCGTGAAACATTGCTTGTTATATATATAAACATTGTTATAAACATTGCTTGTCATATATATACATGTATATATATTGGTATATATATATATATATCTTAAAACTGTAATAAACTATTTCAACCTATAGTTTGCAACATTTTACTATAACAATTTTCAAAAATATCAAAAATTTAACAAACTTTTACAGCGAACATCTGTTTACTTGACATCTAGATATCAGCATTCATTTTGTACATTTGCTTTATCTATCTATCTATCTTTCCACTCTCTGTTCATCAATTATCACTTTTCAATTATGATAGCTTTTAAAATAAATTGCTGTCTAAATATGCTTTCCCCCATCTGCATCACCATATAATTTTTATGTGAAAATACAGAAAATACTAGTTTGTTTACTTCTGTTTCTTTGGGGTATGAGAAAAAAATTAAGTAGTTTTGTGATACTGTTATCTATTGAATCCTTCAAATTAATGCAGCTATGGTACTGTCATGATTTATAAGTGATAATGCTTGTACAAAGGAAATGGTTGTTGCTGTTTCTGATCATGCATAACGTCTAAATTAAAAACACGATTGTAAACTGGAGATGCTGTCACGTTTGCTGCAGCACAGCAGAAAAATTTAGTTCATAAATCCTTCATTTGTGTACCTCAGACCTCTTCTCTAAGCAACTATATCCTCACTATAGAAATATTTTAATTACCTTCCTCCACTGCAAGTGAGATGTTTATGGCAAGAGACAGGAGTATATGACAGGGGTCTACAATGTCACCGTGTGACCTCTGTGGCACCAGGACAGCGAAAATAACTGCTGAGGACTTCAGGCACTTCAGGTTTTGATCAAAAGAACTCTACTGGAGGCAGTTAAATAAAACATTTCTGAACATTTTCAATTGAAATTATTTCTGCCTAAAAGGGACTTCATTTGAATTAATAAGATCATGCTTTCCTACGGACTCTGGAGCTTTCATTTGGAGAAAACAGATTTTCGTTGTTGGTTTTTTCATTATCCCATTTAATCAGTAATCTAACCTTGTGAATACAGTTTCATTTTAGATGACTTTTTGCTCTCTCATTTAGCAATTCCTACTGATGCCTTAAAAAATGTCACGATCCATTTATTTTCTTATAAAAAAATTACCAGCCCCTTATCTGCACAGTGGTATTCACTGTGGAGACAAAAATAAACTGTCTTTAATGAGCTTATAGTGTTTTTTAAATACATATAAGCAGTGGTTTATAAAATCTTCAGTTAGGATTTACCTTTGCAATGATTAGCCATTAGTCATTATAAGAGAAATAGTAATAGTGCCTACCTGTAGAAAAAGAAATCGTTTTTCTTGATTAGATAAGGATAATTTTTTTAAATACCACTATTCATATTTGAGAACAATGAAATGCCTTTCTAATTTCTTTTGCTTTTCCTTTCAGACATTTTCCCATTGCTTATAAGCTACTGATACAATAAAATCATAAGGTATGTTAGTGATATGATCAAGCAATCTATACTTAGAGAGAAAATTAAAAATAAGATAGCAGCTTAGTACATTGCTTAATATGTAGTAAGTGATATTATTTTAAGAGATGGGGTCTTTCTATGTTGCTCAGGATGGTTTTGAACTCCAGACCTCAAGAAATTCTCATGCCTCAGTCTCCCAAAGTGCTAGGATTACAGGTATAAGCCACTGGGCCCAGCATATTAAGTGATTTATTAATATCAATTACTACTAGTCCAACTAATACTACCACCATCACTCTTTTTTGTATTCTATTATTATTTTTTTTATTTTACTTTAAGTTGCAGGATATATGTGCTGAATGTGCAGGTTTGTTACATAGGTATACATGTGCCATGGTGGTTTGCTGCACCTATCAACTTGTCATCTAGGTTTTAAGCCATGCATGTATTAGGTATTTGTCCTAATGCTTTCCTTCCCCTAGCCTTCCACCCCCTAACAAGCCCCAGTGTGTGATATTCTCCTCCCTGTGTCCATGTATTCTCAGTGTTCAAATCCCACTTATGAGTGCGAACATCTGGTATTTGGCTTTCTGTTGCTGTGTTAGTTTGCCGAGGATGATGGTTTCCAGCTTCATCCATGTCCTTGCAAAGGACATGAACTCATTCTTTTTTATGGCTGCATAGTATTCCACAGTGTATATGCACCACATTTTCTTTATCCAGTCTATCATTGATGAGCATTTAGGTTGTTTCCAACTCCCTGCTATTGTAAACAGTGCTGCAATAAACATACGTGTGCATGTGCCTTTATGGTAGAATGATTTATAATACTTTGGGTATATACCCAGTAATGGGATTGCTGGGTCAAATGATATTTCTGGTTCTAGTTCCTTGGGGAATCACCACACTGTCTTTTACAATGTTCTTGAAAAGATTAATGAAGCAGATAGACCACTAGCTAGAATAATAAAGAAGAAAAGAGAAAAGAATCAAATAGACACAATAAAAAATTATAAAGGGGATAACACCACCAATTGCACAGAAATACAAACTGCCATCAGAGAATATTATAAACAGCTCTAAACAAATAAACTATAAAATCTAGAAGAAATGGGCCAGGCACGGTGGCTCACACCTGTAATCCCAACACTGTATGAGGCCAAGGCAGGTGGATCACGAGGTCAGGAGTTCAGTATCAGCCTGGCCAAGATGGCCAAACCCTGTCTCTACTGAAAATACAAAAAAAAAAAAAAATTAGCCAGTTGTCCTGGTGGAAATCTTTAATCCCAGCTACTCTGAAGGCTGAGGCAGGAGAATCACTTGAACCCAGGTGGCAGAGGTTGCAGTGAGACGAGATTGCACCACTGCACTCCAGCATGGGCAACAGAGTAAGACTCTGTCTCAAAAAAAATGAGAGAAAGAGAGAAAGAGAGAAAAAGAAAGAAAGAAAGAAAGAAAGAAAGAAAGAAAGAAAGAAAGAAAGAAAGAAAGAAAGAAAGAAAGAAAGGGAAAAGAAAAGAAAAGAAAAAGAAAAAAAAGCAAAATGAAAATCTAGAAGAATGGAAAAATTCCTGGATACATATAGCTTCCCAAAACTAAACCAGGAAGAAGTCAATTCCCTGAATAGACCAATAACGAGTTCTGAAATTGAGCCAGTAATTAATAGTCTATAAAAAAAAAAAACAGGACGACACAGATATACTCTTTTTTACAGTGATAATAAAAGTGGTAATAATTATTTTTAGTATTATGTAGCTTACGTTAGAGAAAGTCATATACATATCAGACATGTCCGTCACTAATTTGACTCTGGGGTTTCAGGTTGCTCACAGAAAATGGGAGAAAATTAGGGACATGATTCCCAGTGTTCATAATACAAAAACCATTTTGGATAAGGAAGAGATACGGTAACTCCTATTACAGAGTCACTGAAAATAACTTCCCATAAATCCTCACAAAAATAAAATGGTGCAACTTAGTGATCAATAAGATCACCACCATTTCATAATACAGGCACCTTGGAACTAGATGTTTTAAAATTCTTCACATTTGGAACATGATGTTAAACTAATTTTAGTTCAATAAAAACAATTCTAGACCAACTAATGTGGGTAAAATTGATCATTCTCTGATTATCTGAATTAACCCAAGTACATATTTTGAGCATCTAATGAATGGATAAATCACATATTCTATAAGAAACATGTAGTTCCTTATCAGAAACATTAATAGAAATGTCAATCCAGAAGCCAAAGTATAAGCAAAAAATACTTAAATCTCTTGAAGAAAATGAAAATAAATGTGATCTGTAGCACTCAGTCCTACTTTTTAAAGTTTCCTTTCCTTCCAGGTCCATGCTGAACTAAATTATTCTAGAAATGGTTGGTTGGCCTTTATTTCTCACAGTTTTATCATCTGCCTTAACTCCCTTGCACATATCACAAGCATCCTTAGAGATAGTTCCTACAAGACTTTCCAACTTGACTCACCCCACTTGGTGAAGATGCCGTAGTCTGATGCATTTCTGTAACTTACTATAACTATGATAATGTTCTTTATCTCAATCCCTGACTTTTGCTTGCCTATACATTTTTCAAGATGCCAGTAATAATCAGTCCTTACCCATATCAAGTTTCTGAAATTAGTATAATTAAAAGGCTCACCAGAAAACTTATTTCCAAAAAAACCTAGTCTCCATCTACTGCACAGGACAGCTGCCTTGAGAATTACCCTCTTTTCTGAAGACAGCCGCTATTTGCTAATTACACCTTCTCCTGGTGATAACTAAGGTACGAGGTTTCTTTGAAGAACTCTTTCTCTCAGGGTTAAGTCCCAGTTAGCTAGTCAATAACTGTAACACATTCCCCCTACCAAAGTAATTATGTGATTATGGTGATGAATCACCACAGTAATTGATTATGTCCACAGTGATGGACAAATAAAATATCTTCTAGCCTCTGGAAAGCAAAAACTGTTAGGATCTTTGAGGAATTCGGTCAGATGTGACCTACATTCTCACCATATGGCTGCCGTATAGATCTTGTACTGATAGATAAAGGCATAGACAGTTAATACAAACCAAACCAAAACAAAACAAAAAAACTTAGATTAGTGGGGAAAGCCTATGAACACTTAGTTCAATATACATTTCTGATTTTTTTTTTTTTAAGACAAGAGTTTCGCTCTTATTACCCAGGCTGGAGTGCAATGGCGTGATCTCGGCTCACCGCAACCTCCGCCTCCTGGGTTCAAGCAATTCTCCTGCCTCAGCCTCCCGAGTAGCTAGGACTACAGGCGTGTGCCACCATGCCCAACTAATATTTGTATTTTTAGTAGAAACGGGGTTTCACCATGTTGACCAGGATGGTCTCGATCACTTGACCTAGTGATCCACCCACCTCGGCCTCCCAAAGTGCTGGGATTATAGGCGTGAGCCACCGCGCCCGGCCATATATTTCTAATTTTAAAAGTTCTGATTGTTTTCAGGCTTCCTAATTTATTGACCCCCCATGAGACCACAAAGGTCTGATTCTCTACTTATAATATCAGTTATAAAGTACATAGTCTCTCTCCAAAGTTTCTACATCAGTGTATTGCTATAATATCATGCTGACTTTGTAACTGATTTCAAATATATCAATAACCTCATGTGTAATTGTTGTCACTTCTTTAATATTTGAATCCAATTAGCATATGGTTATGGTGAAATTTAACCTCTCACTCAAGTCTAGGATGATGATTTTATCAAAGGTACAATGGATCATTCATAAGATGCACCACAGGCCCAAAATCTTAGATGGTAGGCTACAAAGTGAATACCATATAAACTCTCATTGAAAGAGTCTAGTTAAGCAATATTAATTCCAGCTGTTACTTGCGTCTCTTAATGACACTAAAAATCATCTAATTTATAATGCATCCCTTACTTCTGAACTATGTTTTTTCTTTTTCTATTAATTTTCTCACTTCTCGAGCCACTCCCTTCTCACACTTGGCCTTGACATCCTCCTTCATATCCAAAAGATAAAAGCAAAACAACAACTCTACGCTCCTCAACCGTCCGTTGTAAATAGAAGCAGTTGTAGGGAACAGCAGGCACTCTTGACTATATTTTCTTTGGCTCTGATTAAATTCTAAGATTTTTCTCAGTGTTAACAACACTACTCCCAAAATTACCATTTGTCACAAACAGGATTCTTAAAGTTATTGAGAAACAGTGATTTCAAGGTAAATATTCTTGCCAAATCATTAGATTGTAGATATTCTGTTTCTTCCAGGCAAAATAAAACGGGCAGGGTGTGCTCTGATAAGCATATAGAAATGATTCAGACATTTAATTATATACATTATTCAGTCATTATTACTGTTTGTGTGTGTGTGTGTGTGTGTGTGTGTGCATGTGTATGTTGCTTTAAGTATATTTGCCTGGGCTCACAAATATATATATGTGGCTGTGTATGCACACATCTGTATCTATAGTAGCTATTATTATGTGGCATATGGGAATACTTTAGCTACTTATTAAAGAGAATCTGGATAGGATGGTAGCAAATGCTGTCCCAGTGTGGTTAGGAAGTTGGTTTGCTGGGAGTATACCTACTGACTTGGTTTATCCTATTCAGGAAAATGTGGGTCAATATATTTGTTTAAACAGTGGGTAATTCTGCAGACCCAGAAATCACTGATTAAGGAATGTTTAAATAGATCAATGTTTGGGCCAAAGAGAAAAGGGAAAGTACACTGGGGGAAAAAAAAGCATTGTAATTAAGCAAATAATTTCAGCCCAGCTCACATATGTCAGAGGATGATAGGAGCTGACTGAAGCAGGTTAAATTATACTACCTGGGCTGAGCCTTTTCCAAAGATAAGAGGGGTGGTAGAAGGTAGGGAAGGAAGAATCACAGAGCAAGTGAGCAAATGAATGGAAAGCTACAGCAAAGAAAATGTAGTAGAATACACTACTATTTAAGGTATGGAGCATTCAAATGTGAGGAGAGGCTTATTTGGAGGATCATAAAGCCCTGGCATGGGTCTTCACCTGACCCAGAAGCATCAACAGTAAAGTCAGCTTATGAGGGTGTTTCCCCCAATGAAACACAGTGAGGTGATGGAGAATTCTGAGGGTGAATTTACTATTTAATTTCTATTTAGACATTTTATGATAGTAAGGAATTTTAAATTAAATTCAGAATGCATGAATGCTGACCTTTTATTATTGAACTATGTCAATGTTGGCATTTGATTTCATTGCAGATCTTTAAGTTATGTTGGACAATATAGCTGACAATAACTCATAATGAGGACAGACAAGGACATAATCTTGATTACAGAGATGCATTCGAAGTATTGTGATCATTATACATTTCTTAACCATTTCAAAATCTTCCAGTAGAAACCTACTTAGGGCCAGGAACGCTCATACTTGTAATCCCAGCACGTTGTGAGACTGAGGTGGGAGGATTACTTGAGGTCAGAAGTTTGAGACCAGCCTGGTTAACATGGTGAAACCCTGTTTCTACTAAAAATACAAAAATTAGCTGGGCACAGTGGCAGGAGCCTGTAATCTCAGCTACTTGGGAGGCTGAGGCAGGAGAATCATTTGAATCAGGTGGCGGAGGTTGCGGTGAGCCAAGATCATGCCCCTGCACTCCAGCCTGGGCAACAGAGTGAGGCTCCATATTAAAAAAATAAAAAAAAGAAAGAAAGAAAAAAAAAAGGAAAAGAAAACCTACTTAGTCTTTTGTCTTCAGTCCTTCAGGAGGATTTCTGAAGGATAATTAATTGGTATTAAAGGAGCAGAAACACAAGGTAAAAGCAGAACCCTTATGATGAATGCATATTACCCCCAAGGGATACTCACAGCCTACTTGACAAAAATCTTAACAAGTAAGTCCTTTTGGTTGAAAACAGTGACTGGAAAATTTGGCTTCTTTTATTTGTGTGTTAGAAGGAGATGTTTCTTGCCCACCTCTCATGTATTTTAGTCTCCTGAAGGAGAGACTTCTAATAACATAATACTCGTGTTATGGATGGAATTGTGTCGTCCCAAAACTTATATGTTTAAGCCCTAATGCTCATTTTGACTGTATTTGGAGATAGGACCTTTAGGGAAATAATTAAGCTTAAATTAGGTCATAAATATGGGTCCCTAATCAGAGAGAACTGGTGTCTCTATAAGAAGGGAAGAAACATTGGACATCTCTACCTCTTTCCTTTTGCACATAGAAAAAAGATCATATGAGGACACAGGAAAAAAGGCACCCAAAGAGAGAGGCTGATGGCATCTTGATATTGGATTTCCAGTTTCCAGAACCCCAAAATAATACATTTCTGTTGTTTATGTTACCCAGGCTGTGGGATTCTGTTATCACAGTCCAAGCAGACAACTGCTAATCTATTATTTATTTGTGTTCCTTTGAAAAACTTCAACAATGGGCTTAACAAATGGGAATACGGTCATTGCAAATAACTCTCAGGTTTTCTGTCTAAAGCATTATTAAAAATGAAATCTAAGTGAATTCACACAAGAACAGAAAGCAAAATATCACATCTCATTTTTAAGTGGGAGCTAAACATTGAGTACAGATGGACACAAAGATGGAAACCGTAGACACCAGGGCCCACTGGAGGGGGGACAGTGGGAGGTGAGGGTCAAAAACTACCGAAGGGGTATTATGCTAATTACTGGGTGACAAAATCATTTGTACACCAAACCTCCACGACACACAATTTATCCATGTAACGGAACTGCAAATGTATTCCTGAACCTAAACTAAAAGTTAAGAAAATGTCAAGGACAATGCAAAGAAATCAGTAAGTATAATTTAATTATTTAAAAAATTAGTTCTAGATCTGTAGTATTTAAACCTTATTTATGAGAACACATCACATTTGTGGTGACCAAAACATTACTATACCTCCTATCTCTGCATAACATCAACTTTAAAAATGCCTCTGTGTGCCTGTGCGTGTGTGTGTGGGTGTGTGTGTGTGTGAGAGAGAGAGAGATTGCCTTAGACATATGTGGTGTAAGACAATTAAGAGGTATGAGGATTTGGGAAGAAAATGAATAATATTTCTAGTTTGAGACTCGTACATGTGGATTTTTTTAAGGTCTTTTAAAAACTACCCCAAATCTCAGGGGATTCACATGATATAATATATATTTAATGCTAAAAAGTTTAATATTGACTCTCCAGGCCAACTGTCCCACAACCAATGACTTAATGATCCCTGCTGTTCTGATTTTGTGGCGGTATCATCACAACAAAATAAGTCTTCTGCAGTTACCACAGTGCAAGTAGAGAAATTTGGATGTTCTTTCACTATACTTTACTCTTTAGTCCCTCTATGAAACACATCCCTGCAAGACAGGGCTCATCAGTGAGAATTAGCAACATGGCCCCACTCAACTGCAAGGCATAAGAAAATGTTATTCTCTTGTCTGCTCAGAAGGAGAGAACAAGATATAGGTGAACAACTGATGCTGTTTTCTCACCAAATTTTTCAAGTGGCTACTTCCTGTTTAACATGAATGAGCTCAGTGAAACTCTGTTGGTTAAACAAGTTACATAACCTTGAAACTGCAGCTGTCTAAGCATCTTTCCTACAGAATCTGATAAAATGGATAGCATCAAAGACCCCTTTCTTCACTTTCAAAGCTGTATATCTATATTCTTTTGTTTAGAATAAATAATTCTACTATACTATGTCACATGTCATGAATTCATGAATCATCAGAAAGAAGTGTTTCTAATTTTGTCTATAGAGAGAGTTGATCATAAAAATGCTTGAGCCTGAAGGAGGTAAACTATTATCACACATCTTTTCTCAGTAAGAAAGGCTCACTTGTTTGGTGACTGTTACTGCTGCTGACTACATACTAAGCAGTGAATAGGGTGGTAGGAAATTCTGATTGGCATAATGGCTTTCATCGCTATAAACTGTTTTGAGAATTTTCCAACTTTATTCAACTACTTCTACCTTCTATGCAGAATTTTAAATCAATATCAATATTTTAGCTTAATTTAAAAGTCGTGTGCATTTGAAATCCTAGTATGATAGGGTTTTCTACATTCAATATTTTTATTTTCTTGAGACAGAGTGTTGGTCTATTGCCCAGGCTAGAGTGCAGTGGTGGATGTCAACTCACTGCAACCTCCACTTCCCAGGCTCAAGCAATCCTCCTGCCTCACCTCCTGAGTACCTGGGACTAGAAGCACGCACCACCACACTTGGCAATTTTTTTTAAGTGTTTTTGTAGAGATGAAGTCTCTCTATGTTTCCCAGGCTGCTCTTAAACTCCTAGGATCAAGCAATCCTCCTGCCTTGGCCTCCCAAAGTGCTAGAATTACAGGTATGAGCCATCACACCTGGCTCCACACATTTTAGATTCACTTGCTACTTGAATGTGACTAAACTAAACATGTGATGCTATCATTTAGGACTAGGCTTAGCTGTTTTCACAGAAAACCTAGAGCCCTAGGCATTTGTAGGCTTAGAATTTTATCCTTTTTAATAAAAGCCATCTGGAGAAAGGCAGTCTAGGATATGTATAGAGGCTCCAAAAATTCATTAGGTTTTTTTGTAGCTTCTGCCTTTCCTCACTTTCCTCCTTTTAAAGGGTAAATTCAACCTCAGGGGCCAAGATGGTGACTGGCATGCTAACCGTGGCATTTGCATTCCAGGTCAATCTTGAGAAAAAGATGAGAAGGGTTTACTTTCTCCCTTTAATGAAACTTACATCTCATTTGTTATAACGTAGTTATGTGGACATAGTCATTGTCATGGAATGCTAGGAAATACAGTCATTTAACTTGTTGGCAGTGCATACACATGAATGTTGAGTTTCTTTTACTGAAAAAGCAATGGAGAATAGATATTTTGGTAGACAACCGGAAGTCTTTACCATTAACTTCTTTCATAAGAAGTTATGAAGTCTTTTTTGTGTTTTTTTCTTCTTTTAGTGATTTATAATAATGAAAATGATATTTCACAATTTTAAGTAATCATGCTTTTTATAATATTCTAAGAAAAGTAACAGATTTACATAAGTAAACACAATCACAGTGCTCCATACAGTTCATATAAGAGATACATATATGGTTTGATCTACCTTTCTTTTAGTTCCAAATAGCAATGTAAACAGTGTTAACTTACAAATTAGAACGACTCATTGACCATGTGCCATGCAGGATAGCTGAAATATATTAGTAGGTTACATATACATAAAGAATATAATGTGATTTCCCATTAATTCTCTACATTCATCTGCCCTTAAGCTTCTACAACAATCCTATGCTTCGTTCATAGCAAATTTGATTTGATTGATTAAAAAAATGTGTTTCTCTCTGAACACAGAACACATTAGAATTAGTCAATAATATATTGGCATACAAATGTTAACCCTGATATAATGTCTACCTTAAATATTTTAATATATTTAATTTTAATTTTTTAGTCTCTACAAAATTTTTAAAAAGTAATATTTGTATATTTGCCCAAATATACAAATGTTTTCTAGTTCCTGTTCAGGCAAACTGATAATGGTTTGAGCAAATTTCTTTTGAGCCAAAGGTTGGGCAGTGAAGTGAGCTGTCACTTAGATCTGGTGCCTGTTAACTAATAAATAAAGTGCTACTGTTTGTGCGGATTAATGTGTGTATTTTCTCAAATATACAGGAAGAGTTTAGTGATCCTTCCTCTGTACTTTGTTCTTCTTCTATTATTGCGTATTTCGGTACTGCTTACATCACGTGGAGGGCATGACCCATAGAAAATGTTCTTTAAATATTTACAAAATTTACAAAAGTTGCCTTTAGGTGAACTCTTGTTTCCTCTCATATGGTAATAGCTAAAAATCTTAAAAAAAAAAATCTGAAAATCTTGCCAGTATTCACTGGAACCTATTCTAGGCTGGGATCTTCACCAGTGCACTTTAACTGACTTGTATAATTTGACGTGGCATGCCAAATTAGAGGTGCACTGTGTTTTCACTTCCTTTAAAAGAAATTATGATCTCCATGAAACTGTATTAGGAAGGTAAATATGTGTTAATTTACTCTTAAATCATGATATAGGCAACAAAAAGAATGATTTTCTTACTGGAGATATTCAGTAGAATTAGAGGAACTAAATAAAGCAAAGCAAAATTTAGAAGTTACAAAATAGATCAGACACATATTCGCAAAAAAGTGACGTATTTAGTAATAAATTTCCACTTTTTGCAGTTAACGAAAGTCCACCTTTTTAACATTTTAAGGATTTGTATTAAGCACATACATTTCAAGTACGTTTTAATTTAAATTACATAAAGTAATGTAACTATACCCTGTGATTTTATGAATATCTTAGAAGGCATTTCACTCTGGCTTTTTACTTTTGATAACAATATTATAATTATTATTGTTGAAAATGGAATGTATATTGAATACGCAGTTAGATATGAACTCAACTAAAATAATGTTGAATACACATGTGGGTTTTATGAGATACTTATGGATAACAGTTGCTAATGTTAGCCTAACAAACTAGATTGTTTGTTGATTGTAATCCCTTTAATCCATGTTTTTAAATTTATATGCTAAGCATATGAACTGACTGAATTGTTACCACCCCACAAAAGGCTCTTTACTATTAAAGTTTTTCTGGATTTTAGATAGTTGTTCATGACATCTAATCCATTGTTCTTAACTTTAAAAAATGTTAGTTTTAAATATGCAGTATAAAAATCTAGAAAAAGCGTACCATATATCACTAAGTTTATGAAGTAATTCCATCAGGATAACAGTATATTAACTCAAGTCCTTTTTAATACTAAGGAAAGCAGTTATAAGCTCTAAAATAAATAATATGTATTAATATACAAATATAAACTGAAAAATAACTTTTAGTATTGATCATATAAAATAAATTATTAGTTTATAATAACAAGTTATTTTAAGTGGAGGTTTTAGCATAATGTTAGCTCAGTTCTATAGAAACCTATGCAAACAGGGAGACACTCACTACAAATACCTGTGTTGATTTAAAAAAAGAACAGAGGACAAACAATTATGGAGAAGCTTAAGAGACGTTAAGCATGATTTTCAATGTAGTTAGTAGTTATGCATAGAATTAACATGTCAAATTGAAATTTAACTAAATCCTCATTGTTTGAGTTTTACACCATGAGATTTTTGAAATGAATCACCAAACATACATCTGTTTAGTTTTATGCACACATTTATTCCCTCAATTTTTAAATTTCATTTTCTTAAACATTGAAAATAAATTTGTGCACTAATTTGACTAAATTCATTGTCAAACAATATCCCACTTACAATATTATGCAAAAGGGTTGTAAGACATTAAATGCTCTTATATATGGCAAAACAAGCTTAAACTTTAATACAGTAGAGTTTCTCATCTATGCATTGTCATCAGTGACTAGTTTGTCCATGTATCTTCTACGTTCCCTTCCCCGAGTGGTCACAAAATGTGGTTTCCTCCCATAAAACTTTCCTAAGCTTGCACTGACTACAGTGATAAAACAATATGCTGATGCCCTACCTGGCATTTAAGCAGTATTATTTTTTCTGTTTTTTGCTGGCTTTATCACAGACAACAAAAACTTAACCTGAGGACATGGCAAGAACTAAGGTCAATGTGAAACCGTTGTATTGTGACCAATGAAACAATAAACAGATAATTGTCACATACAATCTTTTTCATATAACCCACTGCCTCCTTAATGTTTCCATCTGGAAATCTGTTAAGCAACTCAAACTGATCAGTTTCAAAACTCATTTCTCTGCTGTGTTCCTAAACTTACCTTCTGCACATTCTTTCATCTCAGGAAGTGCAGTCACATTTTTCTAGTTATCAAATATTCATCTTTTCTTTATTTTCTGTTACACCCTATCCCCAATTCATCAGCAGATCTATTAGCTCTTCCTTCAAACTATACTGACATAACCGTCAGATAGATTACATGGAATTCCCCCTTATTCCCTCATATTTCCTATTCTTTAGCCTTTAAAAATAGTACACTAGAAATTGGAACTTGACATAAATTTTTATACTCACGATAAAAGAGAAAGTCCTTAACAAGACCTATAACGCCCCTCAGACTGTCTGCATGTTTCTTTGCTGTCCTTGAACTGACTGAAGATACTCTCACTGCACCAAGCTCACCGCACCACGCTCTCACTGCACCACACCAGAAGGCTGTTTACAAAGCTCTTTCCACATTTCCATATTTTCAAGCTCCCGTGTCTCTAAGCATGCTTTTCTTTTCATTGAACATATTGTCATCTAAGAAGTAAATTTATATATACATAACATATATATGTATACATAACATATACATGTATATTTCAACCCTTTAGAAAGTATATATGTATACTTACACATACATATACATACACATAAAATCTATAGTCCTCCTACAGGATCCTAAAAAGAATTGGTCCTAAGAAAGACTTTAGTAAGACTTTAATCGTTTTACTGCTACCCGCCTGGTATATAAAGTATGTATTGCATATGCTTGTAAATGGGTAAATAAATGCAATATTAATTATCACTTAAAGAACAGAACTGGCCGGGCGTAGTGGCTCATGCCTGTAATCCCAGCACTTTGGGAAGCAGAGGCGGGCGGATCACAAGGTCAAGAGATCCAGACCATCCAGGCCAACAGGGTGAAACCCCGTCTCTACTAAAAAATACAAAAAATTAGCTAGATGTGGTGGCACGCACCTGTAGTTCCAGCTACTCGGGAGGCTGAGGCAGGAGAATTGCTTGAACCCAGGAGGCAGAGGTTGTGGTGAGCCGAGGTTACACCTCTGCATTCCAGCCTGGCGCCTGGTGACAGAGTGAGACTCTGTATCAAAATAAATAAATAAATAAATAAATAAATAAATAAATAAAGTACAGAACTAAAAGACAACCCTTTGGAAAGTATACATGTATACTTTCAAAAGTATAAAATTATGTGCATAAATATATAATTAATTTATGTATCATTTATAATGTAAATGTGATGTAAACTTATTTATCATTCGTAAAGTCAATGATGAATTGCATATTTTGCCCCTAAACAACTTGATATTTCTCTCATAGTAAATTTTACAAGTAGACACAAATATTTTAAAATGTGTTTGAACATCTTAATAGTTCTAAACAATGATCCAGAGACTGTTAATAACTACAAATTGAAAAATAGTGAACAGTTTACCTTTTGGTGTTTGAAATATAGAAATGGATCTCTGCTGTATAATTTGCTGTAGCAAAGATATGAATTATATTTACTATGGTCTTTTAGAGTACTGCACAATAAATGCTTTTCAACTTTTACATCAATTGATTGCAAATTTTAATAATTTCTTGGTGAATGATATCAGGCCTTGATTTAATAAGACCAAAACTTTAGGGTTAGATTTTTATGAATTTTATCATCCTTTGCCATGCATAAAAGTTAATGAATATAGAGAAAATGTTTGCTTTTATGTATGGAATGGCCCGTTTGGTCAAGACAGAATTTAAAAACATAAAGGTTTCATTGAGTTGTATTGCTGCAGTGAAAGGCAGCCATAAACCACAAAGCTAATTTTAGAAATTTCAAGGTGCATTTTGTCACTACATAGCCTTCCTTCAGAGTCTGTGTTGTCTTTTATCACCTCCAAAATGACACTGAGGACACTGGATCAAGCTAAAGAGATATATGGGCATTCAAAAAGCAATGAATGAATGGATTTAGAGGTCAAAGCACAAAGATATGTGTGACACCGTTAAAGATGGGTTCAGTACTATGAATGACATGAAAAGCATGAGATATCAAAGACTGAGAGGATGCTCACTAGAAATATAAACTCTGCTATGGCCAGCTTGATGTCAAAATGTATTAAAGACTCCTTGCAATCTAGAGTATTTATCCAACTAGGAATATAACATTTGCTTAGATTTTAAACCTTACGTTTAATACATCATAATCATGGGTAATAAATTTTTCACGAATTAGATTTCACTTGACAGCTGGGATGATTTATTAGATTCATGGATTCATTTAAAATTCAATACCTTTGGGTGCTGCATCACTGAACGCAATAAGCCAAATTCTCCCACTGAGTAAGTTGCTTTTCAAGCTCCCAGCTTCCTATTAAATTGAGTTCTTCAGTAGAGTAAATGCTTCCCTGGTGTTTTAAAGAGTTAACATATCCTACACTTGGGAAGTACATATGAGTAACATAAAAAAGAGCAGAATATCATTCTTAAAAAAAAGTCAAATAGTACTCTACTTCCTCTATGACAGTGTCATTCTGTAATAAGGGAAATAGTAGTATTTTCAGGCAACCAAATGGATGACTTGTTTTTCTTCTATCCTTAAGAAGCCTTTTAACAAAATTATTCCCTATTTTATTTCCATCCTTGGTATTATTAGGATAATATTGCATCCAGAAGTTGCAGTCTCAGGTGAATGCAAAATTAAGACTAAGTTCTACATGTTTCCTGGAAATGCAGGGTAAGTAAAGGGTGGTGACTCCCAACTAGTTTCTTTCCTTTTTTTTTTTTTTTTTTTTGAGATAGAGTCCCTCTTTGTCGCCCAGGCTGGAGTGCAGTGGTGCAATCTTGGCTCATTGCAACCTCCAACCTCTGCCTCCCAGGTTCAAGAGATTCTTGTGCCTCAACCTCAGGAGTGGCTGGGACTACAGGTGCCTGCCACTACACCAGGCTAATTTTTCTATTTCTGATAGAGACGGGGTTTTTCCATGTTGGCCTGGCTAGTCTCGAACTCTTGAGCTCAAGTGATCTGCCCACCTCAGTCTCCCAAAGTGCTGGAATTAGAGGTGTGAGCCACGGTGCCCAGTAGAAAACTTACAATGTTTTGAGAAATTTACAATTTGTGTGGGCTGCATTCAAAGCGGTCCTTGGCTGCAGGCTGAACAAGTTTACTTTAGTTAGTGAAGAAGTGCTGCTGTGTAACTTTGGAGCAAAGGAATGGAATGGAACGGCTTATTTCTTCCTTTGGATCAGTTTAGGTTAGTTTTAGCTTGCTTCCAAAAAAAATATTTATTGTGAAGTAGTTTTGAGAGGGTGGTATTTAGTTTAGATTTTTGCATTTTCTGAATGGATCCTCATAGATTCCTGTGAGACTTTTCAAATTAAGTTAAATTTTTTTAAAGACGGAGGTCTTGCTATGTTGCCAAGGCTGGTCTCAAACTCCTGGCTTCAAGTGAGCCAAAACTTTGGTTTGTTGTTGTTGTTGTTGTTGTTGTTGTTCTTTTGTTTGTTTGTTCGTTTTGAGATGAAGTTTTGCTCTTGTCGCCCAGGCTGGATAGAAATGGCACAATCTCTGCTCACTGCAACCTCCTCCTCTGTCTCCCAGGTTGAAGTGATTCTTCTTTCTCAGCCTCCCAAGTAGCTAGGACTAGAGGCAGCTACCACCACGCCATGCTAATTTTTGTATTTTTAGTAGAGACGGGGTTTCACCATGTTGGCCATGCTGATCTTGAACTCCTGAATTCAAGCAATCCACCCACTTCGACCTCCCAGAATGCTGGGATTACAGGCGTGAGCCACCATGTTTTGTGTCCAGCCTCCCCACTAATTTCTATTTGTAAACACTTTGTCAATAGGTGGGACAGAAGGTTAATAGTAAAAAAAAAATGCAATTTTTGCTTATAGTCACATCATTTTGCCTTATTTGAAAATAGAGGCAATAGGAACTAGTTTTACCTTGCCTTAAATTGTATATTGTATATTGTTACATGGATAAAAAATAAATGACATGTTTGGTACCTCTAAGATACTTTACTTGGATAAGAAATACTTATTCACACAAGAAAAACTTATTCACACAATATTTAATGAACTTTAGGAAATGAAGAGTGAAGAAATAAACAAGTAAGCCTTCCTACATGTAGCCTGTTTGTACACACACATACACACACACACACACAATTCTTTGAACAGAGTTACATGCATATATGTTACAGATATTAGACACTAGGAGAAGCAGAAACATAATCTGTTATATTATGCTACCTGGCAAAAATGTATAGTACATATATATTCTTGAATATTGTATAAATTTAATGAGATGTTCTGAATTATGAGTAATACATTATTTTCAAGAACTTCTCATACTGTTTCAGTTGAGTGTTTCTTATATACATTTATTGGTAGAAGAATATTTTTCACTTTAAGTATTCTTCTTTAAAGGCAAATGTGAAAGTATCATTTTCCTTTCCAAAATGCCCTCTTTCTCTTTAGTCTAGAATAACTCTTTTAAATATTTTATATCTCTGTTTAAAGTTTATTTTCTTAAAGAGGTATTTCCACGTCCCTACTTCTTTCATTTTCCCTAATTCCAATCAGTTATAAAATGTAACAATACTTTAGGGTGAATATGTGTTTAGCAATATATTTCCACCCAGATCACCCTGGGATCTACATGAAAACAGATACTAACAATCACTACTCTTTCTTGGCATTGTAAAGCTGAATATTTCAAATTTTCATAACAAGACTTAGAGTAATAACCTTATGTCAAAACAGCAGAATTCGTGAACTATCCAATATTTGAAAAATAGCAAATTGATTTTTTTGAGATCCTTTTATACTTTCCATCAATATTAGAATTTGATTAAGTGCAGTAGGTCTTTGGCCAATGTAAATTAAACTAAGCAATTTATTATTTTATTATTAGACAGTTTCTGAGTTTTGCATACTTGAGCTTCTTAATGTTATTATGCTTTTCTTCAAAAAACAATATAGGTTCATAGTAGAAAAACAAATTAAGTAAAAAGAATGCATTGTAGTATTAGTACTCAGAATTCATTGCTGTTAATATCCTAGTATATGGCCTTTCAATTCTTTTTCTATTTATACGTTTACACATAAAGAGCAGATTTCCTTTTGAGCTTAAGATTTATATATATATATATATATATACACACACACACACACATACATATATACATGTATATATATATACATACATATATATACATATATACGTATATATATATACATACATATATATATATACATATATACTTATATATATATATAAATTTGTACTTTAGGTTCTGGTGTACATGTGCAGATCATGCAGGATTGTTGCATAGGTACATACGTGGTAATGTGGTTTGCTGTCTCCATCCCCCCATCACTTATATCTGGCTTAAGTTTTTAAACATTTATGAGCATGAAAAATAAGTTGGTATGTGTGGGGCAGGTATTTATGTTTGCCCACTAGTTAGTTTATAGCAGATTAAGACAGGGTGTGAGCTGAAGACAGCATAACACATGCATGTTATCAGTTTTCTACCTGGAATAATAAACTTGAGTCTAAAATCTATATTGAGTGGTTTCAAGAAGCAGACATCAAAGACAGTTACAATAACGATGCTAGAAAAGTTTCTCATAGAAGAGGTGGAAGATGAATTTTCATATTACACAACAGGCAAAGCAATACAATTTGAATATTTCATTCCATGTAACTTGACTTTTACCTGTAAACTGGCAAATATGCATTCATGTATTACCATATGCATATATGCTTCATATTATCATCACTGTTTTAAGACATGCATTTTTTATTTACCATTTTCCATGCCAATATAGCCTACTATATTTCTGTTTCATTTTTAACGCCTGAGTTGAATTCTTTATCAGTACGCCTTTTTAAACATTTTTAATGGAACAGTTCTGTACCAGTTCACAAACTGCAAGTTACAGCAACTTAGGAACTTAAAGCGACTGAAAATGTGTCAATTTTTAAAAATACAATTCAACAGGACCAGAGATTAATCTTCTATTGCACATATTCTGCATTCTAAATTTAACCTCCAAGAATTCTATTTAAATATCATCCTATTTAACCTTAAAAATACAAGATTTGCTTTTTAATGGGAAGTTGGTATTCCCTCATTAAATGAAACCAAATGTAGTTTCACATTATTAACGTCTACAGTGGCCAGCTTTTATTCGTATGCTATGTGTTGCATATAATAAAGATACAGATTCAGCCTAATTTATTTTTCCCATGAAAGATGGAAGAAATTCAAGGAAAAGAAAAAGGATTTGCTTCAGGTTTAATAATGAAGCAGGACACACAGCTTATGATAAATGCTTCATTCATTGCTAGAAATAAATGTTGCATAATTACAATTTACAAAGGTGACAACATAAGCCTTCCTAGTCAAAAAGAAAGCTAATGGACTAAAAATATAAAAGAAGTGTGAAAAATTAAGCAGAACAATATTCACATTATGCTGCAGGTATTTGTCTGATGACCAGTTTCCTAACAGACTGAAGGTAGGTGCATAGAATTTCATTGTTGTATTCGCTGAATAGAGACAGTGTCTGTCATTGAGAAGCATTCAATAAAAATGTGTGAAAAGGCTGTGCGAGGTAGCTCATGTCTGTAATCCCAGCACTTTGGGAGGCTGAGGGAGGTGGATCACCTGAGGTCAAGAGTTTAAGACCAGCTTGGCCAACATGGTGAAACTCTGTCTTTACTAAATATACAAAAATCAGCCAGGTGTGGTGGCAGGCACCTGTAATTCCAGCTACTCGGGAAGCTGAGGCTGGAGAATTGCTTGAACCTGGGAGGTGGACGTTGCAGTGAGTCGAGATAGCGTTACTGCATTCCAGCCTGGGTGACAGAGCAATAATCCATCACAAAAAAAAAAAAAAAAAAAGTGTGAAAAGAAGGTATGGAATGAAGGAAGAATGGTAAAAGGATGGGTTTAAAAAAAGCAGGCTAAAGGCAAGCAAGAGAGAAGTAACTAAAGAAGACAAGAAAAAAATATTCTAAAGTGACATAATGTGGAAATAACTCTATTTCTAAAAAACTCTGAATTATAAAGTTTTCCAGATGCCTATCTATAGTAGTTAATATTTTATACTTTTAAAGTAGAAGACTATGGTTAATAGCTTATTTTAATAATGCTAAATTTAAGATGAGGTATTTTTTTCTCTCATAAAGAAAGACGGTTAAAACTATATGATTTGGCAAATATATATAGGGTTATTAAAATAAAAGAACAATTTCTTTATATTAGTTCATATGGTATTGGAACAGTTTAAGACGATTGTATCATGAATCTGAGTTTAAGGCTACTTACAAATTGTTAAGTGACAGACTGGAAAGAAAAATATTTCTAATGCATGATTCATACAATTGTAAAAGTAAACCATTTACAAAGATTTGTTTTCTGTTTAAAGCTTATTCTATGGATTATTTGAACCAATAACATTTTATTGAATATACTGTTTAGTACACCTGAACAGGAAATATTTTATTGCATGTTTATTTATATTCTACCTTGAATATAGGCTTATAAAATTATAACATAAAATATTCTAAACATATTGAAAATGTTGATGCCAGATAAAGTTTTAGAAAATGATTCACCTTAAACTGGAATTTCCTCCATAATCAAACATATTATACCCCTGGTCCACTCCATGGCTGAAGTCTTGGGATAGTAGAAAACTCACTATGTCCAACATTAGCCTTAAAAACCTTTAGCTATATATTATGATTTAAATGCTGTCTCTTCAGTTTAACCTGAATTTCCCTTTCTATAGTCCATAACTTGAAAGTTTCCTTTCCTGTTAATGAGCAATTCTCTTAATATATGGGAGAGAGTCTGGAACACACAAAAAAAGGAGCTTGCTGCAAAATTAGTCTTCTGAAATGAGATATGCTTAATTCCAGTTCAGGACTCAAAACACAGAAGCTGAAGAGCAAAAAGACTCAGTCAAGTGCTGTTTGTTGGTTGATTTGGTTTTTTAAACTATCATGGTTGATCTGAAGAAATATCAGAAACTCAGAATCTGGAAATAAACTGTAGAAGATTAAAAGAGACGTAGATTTACTGGGTCAAAAAATATTGTTTTACACGAATCATCACCCATCTAATTTATCTTATTATATAATACTTTCTTATGCCTTGCGGTGCTAAGGATGCTTTCTTAAACTGCCGTAACTCTCTTCGTACTTTTCACAATTTTGAGCACACTCAATATTTTATAAACAATATTTTATATATTTTGAGCTTTCACTCTGTTACTAATATTCATTTTATACTTTTTCTTTGAAGAATATCACATTAAGGAAAAGGACACCTTTTTTGACAATTTGTTTTTCTAAAGATCAGTTGTGTAATCAAAGACATTTCCTTAGCTTGTTTGTATTCCTAAAGGGGACTGACTACCATTAAAATGGCAAGCAACTCAAGCATTGCTATGCACAATTATTTGTAACACCAAAGAAGTCTACATTTGGCAACTCTGACAATACTATGGGTAGTGACCAGCTCCAGCTTGGCACAAAAATTAATAGGGAATCAGAAATAATAGGAAATTGACTGAAAATCTCTAATGGATTTTTGTCATTTTGTGACCTGCTGTCTCTGTTAAATTTTAATTAAGTAATTAAAGTTTGGGTAGTCTGTGAGATGTGAAATATACCTAAGTTTGGCTTACTCCAAATAAAAAAAAATAGAACAAACTGTATTTTTAATGAAGATGTTGGAGTATGATCAGATTAGGCATGTAACTTCTACTGCAAATACAGAGCAATTGTAGAAAATTGCGAAATACAAAAATTAGCTGCGTATGGTGATGCACACCTGTGATCCCAGCTACTTGGGAGGCTGAGGCAGGAGAATCGCTTGAACCCAGGAGACAGAGGTTGCAGTGAGCCAAGATCGCACCATTGCACTTCAGCCTATGTGACAGAGCAAGACTACATCTCAAAAAACAAAAAAAAAGGAAAAGAAAAAAGAAAAGGGAAAATCATAATTACATAGTGAAAGTGAAAAATCTGATGAAATGCTTTGAAAACACACACACACACACACACACACATACACACACACTCACAGAGTTTAGACTGTATCTAAGATATGGAATCCAGGGCTTCTAATACCAAGGCCATCAATGATGGCCATTATGTTGCTTTCTACAATAGAACAGGGACTAAAATTTATCCATATCAATCACTACTTGGAACCAGGGTTACTTGAAGTAAGTACAGAACTTCTGAAGATACAAAACTTGGTTTAAGATTTGAGTCATAAGAACTTGTACTCAATGACGGTATCTCTAATAATCCCACCTGCATTCAGGCAGAGGAAATTTGAAGTATACTACCCGATCTTGTGTTCTAAGCAGTTGTGCAGGGGTTTGTATGGACAACTTTGAAATAACTTTACAAGAAGTAATGGAAACAGAGTGAGAATGAAGAAAACCCTACACACAATTTCCACTCCAAACGAGGCTACAGATGCAAAAAATTCTTCAGTATGAAAATAGGCTACAGAAGATAACCACTGAAGTCACCAAGAGGATTGTAAATTTATACTAGATGAATTTGTTTTATTTTGTTTTATTTTAGTTCCAGAATACAAGTGCAGAACGTGTAGCTTTGTTACATAAGTATACGTGTGCCACGGCGGTTTGCTGCACGTATTAACCTGTCATTTAGGTTTTTAGCCCCACATGCATTAGCTATTTGTCCAAATGCTCTCCCTCCCCTTACACCCCATCCCCGACTGGCTCCAGTGTGTGTTGTTCCCCTTCTTGTGTCCATGTGTTTTCACTGTTCAACTCCTAGTTATGAGTGAGAACATGCAGTGTTTATTTTTCTGTTCCTGTGTTAGTTTGCTGAGGATGATGGCTTTCAGCTTCATTGATGTCCCTGCAAAGGATATGATCACATTCCTTTTTATGGCTTCATAGTACATGTACTATGGGTGACATTTCTTTTTATGGCTCCATGGTGTATATGTACCACATTTTCTTTATCCAATCTATCAAAGATGAGCATTTGGGTTGGTTCCATGTCTTTGCTATTGTAAATAGTGCTGCAATAAACATATGTGTGCATGCGTCTTTATAGTAGATTTATATTCCTTTGGGTATATACCCAGTAATGGGATTGCTGGGTCAAATGTTATTTCTGGTTCTCAATCCTTGAGGAATCACCACCTGTCTTCTACAATGGTTGAACTAATTTACACTCCCACCAACAGTGTAAAAATTTTCCTATTTCTCCACAGCCTCACCAGCATCTATCGTTTCTTTACTTTTTAATCACCATTCTGACTGGCGTGAGACGATATTTCACTGTGATTTTGATTCACATTTCTCTAATGATCAGTGATGTTGAGCTTTTCTTCTTATGTTTGTTGGCCACAGAAAAGTCTTCTTTTGAGAAGTGTCCGTTCACATCCTTTGCCTACTTTATGATGGGATTGTTCTGTTTGTTGCTGTTGTTTTTGTAAATTTGTTTAAGTCCCTTACACATTCTGGATATTAGACCTTTGTCAGAAGGGTAGATTGCAAAAATTTTCTCCTATTCTGTTGTAGGTCGCCTGTTCACTTTGACAATAGTTTCTTTTACTGTGCAGAAGGTCTTCAGTTTAATTAGATCCCATTTGTCAGTTTTGGCTTTTATTGCCTTTTCATTTGGTGTTTTGATCATGAATTCTTTGCTCATGCCTATAACCTGAATGATATTGCCTAGGTTTTCTTCTAGGGATTTTATGGTTTGGGGTTTTACATTTACGTTTTTAATACATCTTGAGTTAATTTTTGTATAAGGTGTAAGGAAGGGGTCTAGTTTCAATTTGCAGATGCCTACCCAGTTTTCTCATCACCATTTATTAAACAGGGAATACTTCCCGTTTGCTTGTCTTTCTCAGGTTTGTTGAAGATCGGATGCTTGTAGATGTGTGGTGTTATTTCTGAGGTCTTTGTTCTGCTTCATTGGTCTATATGTCTGTTTTGGTACCAGTACAATGCTGTTTTGGTTATGTACCCTTGTAGTATAGTTTGAAGTCAGGTAGATGAAGTAATATGATTTTAAAATAAGCATATTTGGAATGCTCAAGGAAGAAAAAGGCATCATTAAAATTGCAAACACAAACATAATTATGAAATATATGTCCATGTGAAAGAAGAAAACATGACATTTAAAATTTAACTAAAATGTTAAAATTTAAATTTAATAAATTTATACAGAAAATGTTTCAGCAGTATACCCCTGAAAGCAAATAGAATTAAAATATGAACCACAATGTAAGGATTAGGCAGAGTGATTGAGAGGCTCTAACATGTATCAGATAGGAATTTCAGAAGAAGATAATAAATACATTGGTTTTTGGAAGATAATTCTCCATGGCGTTTCTGGATATATTTTATCAGCATTTGTTTCAGACTCTCTTTTTAAGGATGTTGTATAGAAAAAGACATGAAAGGTAAAGATAGAGTCTCTTTCTGGGAAAGAAGGTGCATTTCTTTCTGATGCTGATAGTGAAGATAATGTTCTCTCTGGAGATATAGTTGGACAGCTTCGCTTATAGCCTCCTTTCTAAGATTGAGGATTTTCCAAATGCAGCGTCGCTCAGCTGTGTCACAAGGCCACTGTGTTCACAGCATCAATCTGGCTCTTTAGCGTGGTTCCCATGGAATTGGGGGGCACAGAGAATGAATCTGACCTGAAGCTTATGCTGCCTGCTGTTGTGTAAAGAATAAAAGTTTTTTTGATTCTTACTCAAAATTGCATTTATAAAACTGCAGCAGGTTCACCCTTAGCTTGAAAGTTGGGTAAAATCTGAAACCTTGCTCAGTTCTTTATTATCAGAGGAAAAAAAATATTTGGAAAAAGAATGAAGTTAATAATTTTCCATAAAAAGAAAAATAATATTATATATAAATAAAGATGGGGAACACATTCTACTGTATAATGAGGTGATGGTGAAAATGCTGTGAGTATGTCTCAGGAATTGTGGTAATATGGGGAAAGAATGTCTTTCGTCACCTATTTCTTGTTTCCTCTTGTTGTAAGAAAAGAGACAGTTCAACTGAGGGGCATAAAGCAGACAGGAAGACAGGAAGAAAAATAGCTAAAGTAGCCATATTGAATTACCAGGTAGAAATTATATATTTCAGATGGTAGAGAAATATATAATAAAAACAGCCTTGGTCTCTGATGATTGGGGACCCTCATAACAGTCCTGATTGTTACTCTAGACTTTGTTTCTATGTTGGTTTCTCTCTTTGTTAGTTTATTATTTAATTTTCCATCATCATATCTAAACCTATCTTATATTCAGCAAACATAAACAATCGAGGTACATTTCTTAAACATTACCAAAGAAAACATGAAGATTACCTACAACAAAATGACATTTGGAAGAGTAACAAATATCTCATCAGAAACAAGAAATGTTACAACAAAATGGAGTAACACTATCTTCAAAGGGAATATGAAGATTCAAACAAGCATGTTATACCAGCTAATCTATAATTTAAGGGAGAATGATGAAGATATTATCAGGCATAAAACCATTAACACATTAGCACATAAAAGGCTTTGCTAAATAAATAATCAGTTACTTCACTCAAAGAAAAATTTAGATTCTAAGAAAATCATGTGGTAAAAGAAACAAAAGGGGCTGGAAAACATCAATAAAATATGCTGGTGAAATTTTAAATTACTAGAAAAAATTATAATAGTATCTGCTTTACATTTGTAAAAGCAGTAAAATCGGCATTTTAGACAACATTAGCAGGATGAGTGTGAGGCAAGTGTTTAATTTTAAAACTTGCAAAGGCCCATTTTTGTGTTCATGATGAGATTAATTTTGACTTGTTGAAAAAATGTACAATTTAGAATGTAGATTTCACATCATGTAAATGGAAAAATAGTTATGAATTTTTAGTGATTTTACGATTGGAAAAAGATTCAGATAATGCAAAGGTATGCTTGTGAATTATCATTCTGCAAATGGCGGAGGAGATTGTTACTTGGAGTTGCTTCTGGCTGTATTCACGCAGGTCTTAGCAACTTCAGTTCCTGCCTGCTTAGAAGACAGAATTCAACCGAGGGGCATAAAGTAGAAAAAGAGACTGAGCAAAGGTTCAGAGCAGGAGTGGAAGTTTTATTTAAAAGACTTTAGAACAGGAAAGAAAGAAAAGTTCACTTGGAAGAGATCCAACAGGGCGTCTGAAGGTCAAAAAGAGAAGAGAATGTTTAACCTTGACCCTAGGGCTTTCTAGGCTCACCTCTTTCCGGTCATACGCTTCCATTTTATCTCTTAGTGCGCATGCCCAGGAAGTTTTTTCTTCCTGGCATCCGTATTCAATTAACACTTTAATGTTAATAGCTGTGGATCATCAGGAAATGGTCTCTCCCTGTTGCCCTGGGTAGGCTGCTAAATTATCATTTTTTAAGAGGCAGTTTGATAATTGTCAAACCATCACCTGATGTTCCTAGGGGGTGAGGGAAGATCCCTCTTCTGCCTGGTCATGCCTATCTACTACTTGGAACAATACTTTACGGACATTTTAAATACGTAGTAAGACGCTGTTATAAACTCAATGTGGAAAAAATATTTCTTTAAAAACACTCAAGAAAGCTCTGACAAAAATATTTCATGAATTTGACAACTATATCATGAAAATCGTTGGTCTAAAAATCACTACCACCAATAGTGATAAAAACAACGGAGATAAAATATTTAAAAAATAACTGATTATATTTGTATGATCTATTTAATAAATATTTCCATTTCTCTTAACAGACATGTGATAGGATTGACTTTCCTTGCCTATTGCCTACTTAGAACTTGTGAGACTTGATTTGCTTTGATCAGTGAAACCGGAATCAAAGTGGCATGCGTGAGTGCAATTTCTGGGTCACAGCTTTAAAAGCAAATTTTCAACTTGCTTTCTTTTTTCTTTTCTTGCCTTTGATGACTAGAAGTGTCCTAGACCAGAGAGCAGCTGCTCTAGCAGCTGGGGGGACCCCAAGTGAGGATGAGGTAAAACCTAGATTCAGCTGTCTCACAGTTAATTTGCATGATGAGTGAGATATAAGCTTCTTGGTTTATTTCTTTTATTTTTTATTATAACATAATTTAACCAATTTTAATTCTGATTAGAATCCACATTATTATAAAGAATATCTAAAGCTTTTTTTTAATTGGCAAATTAACATAAAAATCCAATCTAAGTATGAACAAACTATGCACAGAAAAGCAAAGTCACGGGGCTTATCAACATGTGAAACTGCAGGGAAACACTCACACTTTCCTGATGGACTGTACTTGGTTTTAGTGTCCAGTGTTACAGACCCTACATGTATTTCATTAAAACATTTTTCAGTCAATGAAGTGTATTTTCAGTTCCATCTCTAAATCTGTTTTTATCTGCAAAATTCAGTAAGCATTTGTAAATTTTCACTCTCATTTTCAATTTCCTGAGATTTATTTTAAATTTTGTTAATAATCTGTGTTACTTAAGTAAAAATGTGCATTTATTTCTTGGAGTACAAAGTTTGATATAGAACTAGGCGATGTAACTTCATAATATCCTTACTAATTTCTGGAGATTTTACCTGCTTTAAACTGATACAAGTGTGTTGCTATTTCAACTTTCATATCAAGTAGTCCCTACTGTACAGAAGTTGCTCTGTACTCTCAGGTACAGAAATATAATAGCATACATCCTCACTGCTTATTGTATATTTTCACACTGCAAATTTTCTTCCATAACTATGTTATTGACTTTTGGGTTTACATTTACCTTATCGAACATTAAGAGTTAGAGAGTTGACCCCAGTATCATTTCCAGTCCCATGGCTATAGAGCTTCCTGCTAGTACTCTGTCTTTCTCCACCTTAATCTGGAATTTTCTGTCTCTTTTGTTCATATAATCCCCCAATTTCTCTTCTTTCTGGCCTTTTCTGGATGGGAACTTAGATTGGTTAGTTTTGTATTAAATTGATTTGTAGGAATCAGCCCATTCTAGCTCCATTATATTTTACCACAGACGCCTTGCAATTACATGGAAATTAAAGCATGAAAAATATCTTTCCCAATTTTAGCTGTTGTTTTTAGATTGTCCTGCCAAGCTTTCCAGTAAGTTCATTTGGCAATATTGGGAGATTCTCTCACTTTCATGGTAGAAGTTTTGAATTATGTAAGGATGTCAGAAAAACATCATGTGCCAACAAAAGATGTCTTTACCTTGGATGTTGTATTCAAGGAAATTTCTTGATGATTAGTAAACAATGTTTATATTTTACCATGTAATACCATAACATATTAAATATGTAGGTGAATTAAGGACGTGATTGGTGTTTTTGCAATGACACATATGACCTTACCATTTTTTTTTCTGTTTAATATAATGGGAAGTGGGATTCTGGTTAGCATTTTTGCATAGAATATCTGATATTCAGCAATGCTTCACTATCATAAAGCAGGGGATTTAAACACATTAGTAAATAAAAGCATATTTTATCAAAAGCAATGCTAAAGGCATAGCAGATTAGAAAATATTAAAATCTAATGTCACCAATTGTTGGTGGGAATGTGGATGTCTGGGAATACTCATACACTGTTTTGGAGGTTACATATTTGTACAAATATTTTTGGAGAGCGACTTGACAATATCTTATCAATTAAAAGACACATGGAACTGACCATCTATAAATCCACTATTAAATCCATGATTTATATATAATTTTGCACATGTGCTAAAGAAAAACATATTTCAAGTGTTTAATTGAATATATATTCTAAAGTGAAAATTCAAAGCAACATACAATATGTACTTTGAAATAATACATATATAAATTATAGAGTACACTAATACAATGAAACAATTAAAATGAATAATAATAGAGCTACATGCATCAACCAAAGTAAATCTAAAAGACAGTGTTGAGTGAAAAAAAAAATCAATTTGTGGTAGGATATACACAACATGATACCATTGTCAATAAAAGAGTCAAACTCTGTAAAATATTTGAAGAGATTTTTTCTGAGCCAAATATGTATGACCATGGGCTGTGACACAACCCTCAGGAGACCCTAAGAATATTAATACCATGAAATGGCTATACTGTCCAAAGTAATCTGTAGATTCAACGCTATCCCCATCAAGCTACCAATGACCTTCTTCACAGAACTGGAAAAAACACTTTAAACTTCATATGGAATCACAGGAGAGGCTGCATAGCCAAGAAAATCCTAAGCAAAAAGAACAAAGCCAGAGGCATCACACTGCTGGACTTCAAACTATACTACAAGCCTACAGTAATCAAAACAGCATGGTACTTATACCAAAACAGAGATATAGACCAAAGGAACAGAACAGAGGCCCCAGAAGCAACACCACACATCTACAATCATCTGATCTTTGACAAACGTGACAAAAGCAAGCAATGGGGAAAGGACTCCATGTTTAATAAAAGGTGTTGGGAAAACTGTCTAGCAATGTGCAGAAAGCAGCAGAAACTGGACCCCTACCTGTCACCTTACACTAAAATTAACTCCAGATGGATTAAAGATTTGAACATAAAACCTAACATCATAAAAACACTAGAAGAAAACCTAGGCAAAGCCATTCAGGACACAAGCATAGGTAAGGACTTCATGACTAAAACACCAAATGCAATGGCAATAAAAGCCAAGATAGACAAATGGGATCTAATTAAAATTCAGAGCTTCTGTACAGCAAAAGAAACCAATCATTAGAGTGAACTGACAACCAACAGAATGGGAAAAACTTTTTGCAATCTACCCACCTGACAAAGGGCTAATATCCAGAATCTACAAAGAACTAAAACAGATATACAAGAAAAAAACAAGCCCATTCAAAAGTGGGCAAAGGATATGAACAGAAACTTTTCAAAAGAAGACATATATAAGGCCAACAAACATATGAAAAAATGCTCATCATCACTGGTCATTAGAGAAATGCAAATCGAAACCAAATTGAGATACCATCTCACACCAGTTAGAATGGTGACCATAAAAAAAATCTGGAGACAACAGATGCTGGAGAGGATGTGGAGAAATAGGAACACTCTTACACAGTTGGTGGGAGTGTAAGTTAGTTCAACCACTGTGAAAGACAGTGTGGCAATTTCTCAAGGATCTAGAAATAGAAATTCCATTTGACCCAGCAATCCCATTACAAGCCAAACACTGCATGTTCTCACTCATAGGTGGGTGTTGAACAATGAGAACACGTGGACTAAGGGAGATGAGGATCACACATTTATGTGGGGTAGGGGAGAGACAGCGGGGGATGGGGAGGGTGGGGAGGGATAACATAGGGAGGAACACCAGATATAGTATGCACCTAACGTCAAATAAAAAGAAAAGAAAAAAATAAATAAATAAAAAATATTTTGAAGTCTTAAAAAAAAAGGAAACAAAGACACCCAGCTAGCCAGAGGTGGGAAGGCAAAAGCAAAGGACCCTAGCTGGCAAGAAGCAGGAAAGCTGAAACAAAGGGCCCTGGCTGGCCAGAGGCAGGAAAACCAGAGAATTCCTGCATTTGAATCAAAGGCCCCAGCCGACCCGGGGAAGTCCCTCTAACACAGTTCCATCTCTAAATCTCAAGTCAATATCAGTAGCCAGTATTTCTTTAGCAAATACAATGTGCCAGGCACTAAGCTCAGTACTTTATGTGTATTTTCTCATTTCATCCTAAAAACAATCTTGTGACATGCCCTATCTATTTAAATAAGTGAGATTATTAGAGGTAGGTAGTTAGGCATGAGCAGACAGGAGAGGGCTCTTCTCCCCTACCCACTAAGAATGTCAGGTGCTGGTTTGACAGTTATCACGCTTCTTCTCTAAAAATAATAATTGAGGAAGCTGAGACCAGGGTACCAGGGAGAGACAATCTCCTGATGATCCATAGCTGTTAACATTGAAGTATTAGTTGAATGCTGACACCAAGGAGAAGCAACTTCCTGGGCATGCTCACTAAGAGAAAAATGGCAAAGTATGACTTTCTGGGGACACTCCACTGGAAAAGAGAAGAAAGCCTCAGATGGGCCTGTATACAACTTCCTAAGCACACGGAGCATGCTCAGATCCCAAGGGCAAAGAGAGCACTGCACATGCAGGCAGCTCACCCTAAGAGAAGAACCATGGGAAATAAATGAGCTTATAATGTCTTATGACCTAGTTTAAATACGGCACTTGACTTTCAGGTGCCCACTTGGGTCTCTCCCAAGTGAAGTTCCCTTTCTTTCCTGTTCTAAATCCTTTTAAAATCAATGTCCACTCCTGGCCAGGAGCAGTGGCTCACATCTGTACTTTGGGAGGCCGAGCTGGGAGGATCACCCAAGGTCAGAAGTTCGAGACCAGCCTGGCCAACATGATAAAGCCCCATCTCTACTAAACTAGAAAAATTAGCTGGGGATTGTGGTGGGCACCTGTAATGCCAGCTACTCAGGAGGCTGAGGCAGGAGAATCGCTGAACCAGGAAGGAGGAGGTTGCAGTGAGCTGAGATTGAACTTCAGTCTAGGTGACAGAGTGAGACCATGTCTCAAAAAAAGAAAAAAGTTTCCACTCCTGCTCTGAAACTTACCTTAGCCTCTTCTTCTGCCTTATGCTTCTCAAAGTCTTTCTTTGGAGGAGGCAAGAATTGAGGCTACCACAGATTGGTATGGATACAATGCTGGTAACTTCAATAACTTCTACTGGTAACAAGATCATTGAGGCAAACATTAGTTAAGTAACTTGTTATGAGAGGGGAGACCCCCTCGCCTCCTTCCATTTCCTGGTCTCCACCTCCTCCCTTCCCTTCCCTCCAGATGAAAAGGAGGGTGAAAAAGAGAAATATAAAATAAAATAAAATGCCAAAGAGCTGGGAAGATGACTCCCTTTTTGGTTCCCAGCCTCTCTGCCATAAGCCTTGAAAGAGTTGCAAATGAATGTTATCACTACTGGCTGGAGCCTGGCACTGGGTCACACCCCCACATCTAAACGGCCCAGGCTCCCTCCTAGAAACACCTCCATCAACTAATAGCTTACTGCCTTTGTCTTGTCTCTGTAAGCCCCTTTCCATGCCAGTCCCCACTCATCCTGCAAATGAATTAGCAAATCAGTGAAGCCAAAAGGTTGTAAGGTCAGACATCCAGCAAATGGACAATTACATAATTTCACCTCAGTTTACCCTTTAGCGTTGTAAGCTTATAAAAGGCAAGAGAAACTGCTTCTTGGGGAGTTTGGTGAATGAGGCTGTAGCCCTCTGCAGCTCCCAGCCAAATAAAAAGCCACTTCCTTCCTCAGTTCGGTGTTCAAGAGGTTTGCTTCTCACCACACCTGCTTCAATTATTCAAGTTAGTGACAGAACAAAGATTTTACCCAAGACCTCAAGCTGCTGTGCTTCATTATCTACTTTTTAGTGATTTGTATCATTCTAGTTTTCTTGTTACTACCTTAGCATCACCTTTCAGAAACTCTTCATAAATATGTATACCCTGATTTCAGGTCTCACTATGGCAATGCTAACATCATAATATTTTCAATAGAGTTTGAAGAGCAAGCATACGACTTTGTGGCTAGAGTCTAATACCATGGAAGGTGGTAAACCTAGACAAACTCCAATTCCTGGACTTTCAATGTGCCAGAAACATGGGAAGGTCACTAATGGTCTCTTCTGAGAGGGCCAGGTTAAACGTCAGGTGGCATGGTAGGATACATATGACTCACATTGTAGTGCCTTCTATCTGGAAGCTCAGTAATATTCTGGAGATGCTCTCATCCTAAAATTTCACTAGCCTCATATACCATGTGTCGTCTCCTCCTATCAGTGTTATTGGAGCACTTCAAATTTCATTAAGTGTAAACCAAAAATAAAATTTTAAGGGCAGCCAGCCATCTGAAAGGATTTCCTTCTTGGCTAGGGTGCTCTAATATTTAACCTGAAAGACTGGTTCAGGCCGTGAAGGAAGAGAGGGTTGGACATGCCTCATTACACTCTCTAGCCATAACATCACAGACCTGAAGTCTGGTGAGAAACATGTATAATTTATCTTCTCTGAAGCCTGTTGCCAGGAGGCCTCATCAGCATGATAGAACTTTGGTCTCTACAATCTGTTACCACAACCCAGATATTCCTTTCTACTGATAATTCTTCCAACTAAGTACCAATTAGAAAAATTTTAAATCTACTTATTACCTGGAAACCACCCTGGCTCATCTCCCACCTCAACTTATTCTGCCTTTCTGGACTGAACCAAAGTACATCTTAAATGTATTTAAGTGATGTCTCAGGTCTCCCCAAAGGGTGTAAAACCAAGCTGCACTCTGACCACCTTGGGCATATGTTCACACGATCTCCAGGGTCTGTGTCATAGGCCATGGTCACTCATATTTGGCTCAGAATATATCTTTTCAAGTATTTTACAGAGTTTGACTCTTTTTGTAGACATGGGGCAGCTTGGTCACCTTCACCAGAATTTCATCCAGGATATTCTGATCATTATTCCTCAGTTGTTCACACAGAGTTCTCAGAAATGACCTCTCAGGGATTGCAGTTATAGAACCAAGCTGATAATGTCTATCAGATCCTAACACAACATAAAACGTAAACTAAGCCTAATCCAATCATCAGCCCAGACTTCCAGTACACTCTCAGAAGTCATCTTTCTTCTTGGTCACTTAATGCCCATAACTCAGGAAGGTGTTCTAAGTACTCCTTTGTGGCTAAGATGTGTAGCCTCATGGACTAAGTTTTCTCAAGATTGTCAAATGATCTGGTACCTAATATATTCAATTTTTGATTTTAAAGAAACCCCAGTAGTGTATTTGTGAAATATCTTTGCTATCTGAGAGTAAACAATAGAAATTCACTTTTAACATTAACTAAGAAGAAAACATGACCTCTGTTCTATTTCTGTTCTTAAGGCTTTGATTTATTTGGGAGTTTGAAGCCTCCAGGCTTTACCTTGTCACTACTTCTTGGCCCATGCTCTACAAATCAAGATATAATTTGGTAGCAGAAAGCCTCTGGCTATTTCATCTGGTCTCTGAGTAGTTATTATGCACTTTCTCCCTACTTAGACTTCTGCTCAAATTTGATCTGTTTCCTCAGACTGTCCACTTAATATAAATCAAAACACTCAACACCTCGGATTCACTGTGCCAGTTGTTTTTGTTTTGTTTTGTTTTGTTTTGTCTTTTTGAGGTGGAGTCTTCCTCTTTTGCTAAGTCTGGAGTGCAGAGACGTGATCTCCGCTCACCACAATCTCTGCCTGCTAGGTTCAAGTGATTCTGCTGCCTCAGCCTCCTGAGTATCTGGGACTACAGGTTCCCTCTACCATGCCTAGCTAATTTTTGTATTTTTAGTAGAGACAGGGTTTTACCACGTTGGCCAGACTGGTCTCAAACTCCTGTCCTCAAGTGATCTACTGGACTTTGCCTCCCAAAGTGTTGGGATTACAGGTGTGATCCACTGCACCTGGCCTGTGTGCCAGTTGTTCAATATGGAATTTTATCAAAGTTATGTTGATATGGTTAGACTTTGTGTCCCCACCCAAATCTCATCTTGAATTGTAATCCCCATAATCCCCATGTGTCAAGGGAAAGACCAGGTGGAGATGATCAAATCATGAGGAAGGTTTTCACTATGCTGTGCTTGAGATAGTGAATGAGTTCTCACAAGATCTGAGAATTTTATAAGGAGCCCTTCCTTCTTCTCTCAGGCCTTCTTCCTGCCACCTAATGAAGAAGGTGCCTCACCTTCCGCCATGATTGTAAGTTTTCTGAAACCTCCTCAGCTCATTCTGAACTGTGAGTCAATTAAACCTTTTTTCTTTATAAATTACCTAGTCTTGAACAGTTCTTGAAAGCAGTGTGAAAATGAACTAATTCATGTGTCCTCTCCTAGCCTGGCAAGAAAATCCAGAAATGGAGATGGAATGAAAGTTTTGCTTTTCTCTTTGTCTAAGGTAATTAGTTGTGAGTGTTATTTGATGCAAGTAAGGGAACCAAACTAAAGGCTGACCTTTTTTTTTTTTAAACAAAACATTTCTTTACAAAAAGCAAATTTACGCTGGGTACAGTAGCTCATACCTGTAATCCCAGCACTTTGGGAGGCCAAGGCAGGAGGATTACTTGAGGCTAGGAGTTTGAGATAAACCTGGGCAACAAAATGAGATTCAGTCTCTACAGAAAATTTAAAATAACAAGTTAGCTAGATGTGGTGGTGCATGCATGTAGTCCCAGCTCCTCAGGAGGCTGAGGCAGGAGGATTGCTTGGGACCAGGAGGTGGAGGCTGCAGTGAGCTATGGTTATGCCACTGCAACTCTAGCCTGGATATAGAGAACCACTCTGTCTTTAAAATATATATTAATAAATAAATACTTTGTTATATATTTTATAGAATGTGTTACATTTCCTCTATAGATTTTTCTGGAATATGCACTGGCCCCTTCATGTAAACTTTTTACAATATTTTGAGTGGTCTACTGAATATTTTAGAAAAGATCTGCTTGGAAGTAGCTTGCTTACATATAGATAACATGTTTTCAAAGAAACTTCTTTAAAAAAACTTTAACTCT
Source organism: Cacajao melanocephalus (assembly GCA_963573385.1). Taxonomy (NCBI): domain Eukaryota; kingdom Metazoa; phylum Chordata; class Mammalia; order Primates; family Pitheciidae; genus Cacajao; species Cacajao melanocephalus. The sequence goes on from CAUYLG010073331.1 coordinate 73,534, forward strand.
ACTAGCAATGAACAACAATGACAGTAGACAATGTTTTTAAGGGTTGAGACTGTATGCATTTTGCATGCATTATTTATTTAATTCTATGTGAAAGATATAAATATTTTCCATAATCTACAGCTGTGGAAACTGATGGTTATGATTTAAGGAACTTACCAAGCTTAGGTAGTTAGAAATAGGTGGAGTTGGGGTTTGAAATGCTGCTGTTCTGACAGTAGAAACCTAACTACTTGCCTCTACTCTCACTCAGTAGACCGATGGTGGAAAAAATGCTAAACATACAGATTCTTGATTATTCTCCTTGAATATTTTGGTGCAGAATCTAATAATCTACAGCTTTATAAGTTTATCACATGATTCTGTAAGTTCAAGGTATTAAACCTCTGATTTATGAGATTTAAACTTTCCAGTTGGAGTTCTCTGATGAGCATGCATTTCTAGGTTATTGAAAGCTCAGTCACATTGGAATTTATTATTTTTCACCATTCTCATCCATCGTATTTTAATATTGTAAGTCTATTTCAAATATTGCATGGAAACAATTTCTGTTCTCAAGCTTTGACACAGACATTTCTTTTAGAAGTTAGTAAAATGTTTGTGTTAGTGAAACATCCATCATCAAAAAGGTCACAGTTTCAAACAGTTTTGGGGCTTAGTCTCAAGAGCTTTAGCTGAAATGCTGCTGTCTAGGTAATAGAGGCAGAGCTGTCACTGATAGGACAGTCAAAGTGCTCCGTTACTCTATGACTCTCATGCGGCTACAGATGCCAAAGTGGACATTTGCTTACAAATTGGAGCATGTTCTTAGAAAACTTTACTTTCGCCTTTAGAATCGAGTAAAAGGACATCAGAAACTTAAAATACAATCTTAAGGACATTACTATGATTTGTTAGGAAGCATAAAATACAGTGATGACAGAGCCACCTTAGGGGTGGTGTTTATAGTGTATTGAATCCTGAATTTAACGTGAGGTTAAGTAGGAGTGAACAGTGATGGCAGGTTACTTTCCTGGTTAATCAGTTCTTTGAGTCAAGAAAATATAATTTGATGACAAACACCTTTTTAAGATTTCTGAATTTATATGACAGAAGATCATAATGAATAAAAAAATTCCATCCATTTTCTTCATTTCATATTTAATTTAAGCATGTATGAGGACAAAACTAAATGATTTGAGGGTCAGATATTCCAAAAATGGGAAAGCACTAAGGAGATGACTTGAGGAAGAGATAAGAAGATACCCCAGGTAGGCTGGGCAAGGTGGCTCATGCCTGTGATCCCAGCACTTTGGGAGGCCAAGGAGGGCAGATCACCTGAGGTCAGGAGTTCGAGACCAGTCTGACCAACATGGAGAAACCCCACCTCTACTAAAAATACAAAATTAGCTGGGTGTGGTGGCACATGCCTGTAATCCCAGCTACTCAGGAGGCTGAGGCAGGAGAATCGCTTGAACCCAGGAGGCAGAGGTTGCGGTGAGCTGAGATCCTGCCATTGCACTCCAGCCTGGGCAACAAGAGTGAAACTCCATCTCAAAAAAAAAAAAAAAGATATCCCAGGTATAGTTTCATAGTTTTATACTTATCTAAATTGCATATATTTCACAGCATGACACACAGTAGGATCAAAAAATGTTTTAGAATAATGGAGTCATAAACCCTGTGTAAAACTACTGCCTATTTAAAAACATTAATTCTCCTCATTTTCTCACAATTGCACTTTTTTCACCTCCTTTTTCTTTTATTTTTCTCTAAAATTACCTTTATTTTGAACATACTTCCTTTTATAAAACTATTGTCAATACTGGAAACTCTAGATTGCGTAATTTGATCTGGTTCCCTTAGCTTTTTTTTTTTTGGGGGTGGGAGGAGGAGTCTCGCTCTGCTCTGTAGACAGTCTGGAGAGCAGTGGCACAGTTTGGCTCACTGCAACCTCTGCCTCCCCCCAGGTTCAAGCAATTCTTCTGCCTTAGCCTCCTGAGTAGCTGGGCCTACAGGCATGCCACCATGCTCAGCCAATTTTTTTATTTTTAGTAGAGACTTGGTTTCACCATGTTGGCCAGGATGATCTGGATCTGCTGTCCTTGTGATCCGCCCTCCTTGGTCTCCCAAAGTGCTTGGATTACAGGCCTGAGCAACAGCTCCCAGCGTCCCTTAGCTTCTTATCAGAAGTCCTAGGCAATGTTTCAGCTACTGTGATAATAGATGATAAATCTTGGCATGAAGTCTTTAGCCATTAGTCAGTAATTAATACCAGCATGATAAGCAAATATTTTTGATAGATGACGTAGTTATACCCAGGATATTTCAATTTTTTTTTTTATCTGAGGGTCAGATGCTACTCTCAGTTGTTCCTCTGAAAGATGAAAGTTGAAATACTGATTCCTCAGTTCTTGCACACCACATAGGCCATTGTTACTTGGCACCAACTATGTGTCTGTTGTTGTGCTAAGTGTTTTACATATATTATTTCATTTTCTCTGTACTGCCCACTACCTTGGTCATAAGTTATCATTTTTTATTATAAAAATCACTGATTTTTAAAAAGGTTAACTTGGGTACAATCTTGAGAAATTGACAGAAAAGGGAATGATCACAAATCTAGTTTCAAAGCTTATGTGTTTATATCACACTATACAAAAGCCATATGATTTAATTTACTATCTGGACAAACACTGATTTCAGAAATGAATACACAGGCAACAAATATAATATGATTTTAAATTAAAAGCAACAAAATGTAAAATATCTTATGATCTTTTGATTAGACTATGCAAAGCAAATATTTTTAATATGAAACAATATTGGTTATTCATAATTTTTTTCTAGTTGTTTATGTGTATTTTACATGAGAGAAACTCTATATTTGTTTCTTTCTTTCAAATCCAAAAACTATTCCCACAAATAGAAGAAGTTAATAAGTATCTCATGTAAAAACTTCTGAATGTAATGCATCAAGGCAGAAAAATAATTGACCATAAAACTTACATTTTTCTGTGGTTTCATGTCTTTTCATTACTCAACTACCCTATTTCTCTGAAAAGTCCGCCCCGTTTTGGGTTGAGCTTTTAGAATAAAATGGGATGTCAAATGCTCTGCTTCTGGTTCACTTGCTTCTCTTCTTTTCCTTTGAATAAGAGCACTGATCTGCTTCAAAGACAGCACTGTATTTTTAAAAGCTTTCACTCAGATTTTAGTTTATTTTCTATTCTTTGGCAATAGACTAGAAACAGATTTTAGCTTTCATCTTCCATGACACTTAAAATAATATATTTTTTTCTAAATAAAACAACAATCAGATATCAGGAATGTAAATAAAGATTGCATATGCTTTTTTCTTTCTAGAAGAAAAAAGAATGTGATTTTTGGCTTGAATAATTTGCCCTTTGGGGCAACAAGTGATAATATCAGACTATTGAGTTACAAATGTGGTTACATTTATTAGACACCATTTTCTGATGCCTAAAATAATTAATTGAATTAGACTCAATATTTTCTGACATGCAGACCTTGTCATAACTTTCTTTATTGTAAGTTATGCTAGAATGAGGCTGAATGACTGCTTGGTGCAAGAAAGAGCTCTCTGGAATAGACAGCTAACAGGATGCGTTGGAGGTGGAAAGCCATCCTTGTGTTGTAAAGATGAGGTATCCTTGTGTATAGGTTTAGTAAATATAAACCTATAGATCTCCTGCATTTTTTGTAAATCATAGGTCACAATAAATTTAGTGTTTTGGGACATAATTTTAAGACATAGAGCTACTTACATAGTTGAAAAAATATATTTATCTCAAATAAAGAATCAATATTTTTTATTTTTCTAATTATTAAGTAATTTTTATACATTTACATTTTAATATTGTGCTAGATTGTAGCTATATAGCTCCTCAAGCTTGTTTGTTTAATCAGTGACAAAAATGATCTTTCAATAAGAGTCAATATATACCTTCAGAATTTATTTGCACACTACTATTCTCATAGAATCAAAAATAAAATGTATTTTGTTCAAAATTTGTATAAAGTGTAATGAGGTTCAACAAATTATTTTCTTTCGAAGTTACATATTTATATATATTTGAAATGATATAATTGATTCTCTATTAAAAGTAAAATGTTTTTTAAAAACGTTGACATGAGTTGATCTGTATCATTTCTTCACTTATTGATAAACTGAAATAAAAGCATATATCATTTGGAACAACATTAAAGAACCTGAAGGACATTATAGTAAGTGAAATAAACTGGGCACAGAAAGACAGATGCCACATGATCTCACTTACATGAAAACTAAAAATGGTGAACTCACAGACTTAGTAAAATGGTGGTTTTCAAGAGCTTGGGCAGGGGGAGCTTAGGAAGATGTCTGTCAAAGCATAGAAAATTCTAGTTAAATAAGAGGAATATGTTCAAGAGGTACAAAATGATGACTATAGTTAATTATATTATATAATATTCCTGAAAATTGTTGAGAGTAGATTTTAAGTGTTTTAACCATAAAATTACATAGGTGAAGTAATGCATATGTTAATATGTGCTATGCAACTGTCAACAATGTATACTTACATATTATAAAACAAAATATTGTACAAAATAAGGACACAATATTGTAAGGAACAATTATTATTTCTCAATTATAAATTAAATTTTAAAAAGTTAAGAAAATGAGATACAATAAAAGTACCTTGGTCAGGCACAGTGGTGCATGCCTGTAATCTCAGCATTTTGGGAGGCCAAGGTGGGCAGATCATTTGAAGCCAGGATTTTGAGACCAGCCTGGCCAACGTGGTGAAACCCCATCTCCGTTAAAAATACAAAAATTAGTCAGGAGTGATGGTGGTGCACATCTGTAATCCCAGCTACTCAGGAGGCTGAGGCAGGAGAATTGCTTTAACTTGGGAGGGGAAGGTTACAGTGACCAGACATCACACCACTGCACTCCAGCCTATGTGACAGAGTGAGACTCTGTCTCAAAAAAAAAAAAAAAAAAAAAACGACTGTTCATGTGTCAAGCTTTGGTAATGGGAGAAAATACTGAAATAAAGGTAACCAATCTCCACCGTGAAATTATCATATAATTTTCTATATATTGATTTTACTTAATTCAATTTAGAATCACTAAGATTTTGAGTCTATACATCTTGCCATTTGGAAAACTTATTGTTTTCTGATATGCAGACATTGTCATATCTTTTTATCTTTTAGGCTATGCTAGAATGAGGCTGAGTGAGTGCTTGTTGCAAGAGAGAGCTCTCTGGAATTGACAGCTTGGATGCCCTGGAGGTGGAAAGGTACCCGTGTGTTGCAAGTTTCAAGCTACACAGAACTGTCTGCTTGCTGCACTTGAAGTGCCTGCAGAAAACAACTGAGGGAAAGTACTGGGCACTAGAGGCATCTTCTAAAGAAAGGTCATGACCTAATGCTCTAGACGTGTGCTTGGAAGGCTGGACTTGGTAGAGATGTCAAAAATTGAATTATCTGAAGAAACGGTGTATTAGTCTGAGTTCCCTAGAGGGGCAGAACTAACAGAGTAGATGTGTATGCCAAGAGGAGTTTATTAAGGAGTATTGACCCACAGGATCACAAGGGGAAGTCCCACAATGGGCCATCTGAAAGCTGAGGAGCAAGGAATTCAGTCCAAGTCCCAGAACCTCAAAAGTAGGGAAGCCGACAGTGTATCCTTCAGTCTGTGCCTAAAGGCCTGAGAGCCCCTGGCAAAACACTAATGTAATTCCAAGAGTCCAAAAGCTGAAGAACTTGGAGTGTAATGTTCAAGGACAGGAAGCATCCAGCCCAGGAGAAAGATGAAGGCCAGAAAACTCAGCAGCTCAGCTGTTACCACCTTCTTCTGCCTGCTTTGTTCAAGCCATGCTGGCAGCTGATTGCAAGGTGCCCATCCCTATTGAGGGTAAGTCTGCCTTTCCCAGTCCACTCACTCAAATGTTAATCTTCTTTGGCAACACCCTCACAGAAACGTCCAGAAACAATACTTTGCATCCTTCAAACCAATCAAGTTGACACTCAGTATTAACCTTCACTAACTCCATACACTTTTTTTATAATGGTGGTACTAAATTACATTCCCACCAGCAGTACACAAGGGCTGCTCTTTGTCCATATTCTCTCCAACACTGGTTTATCTTTGTCTTCTTGGTAACAGCAATTCTTGGTAAGAGCAATTCTAACAGGTCTGAGGTAACACCTCATTGTGGTTTTGATTTGTATTTCCATGATGGTTGGTGAAGTTGAGCATTGACACAAAATTTTAGTTAGGAAGAATAAGTTCAAATAATCTGTTTATATCATGGTGACTATAGTTGCCAACAATATATTGTATATTTGAAAATTTCTAAGAGAATAAATTTTAAATGTTCTCATCACAAAAATATATGTAAGGTTATACATATGTCAAGTAGCTTGTTTTCAGCCTTTCCACAATATATACATATATCAGAATATCATGTTGCATATCATAAACATATATAATTTTTGCCTGGAAATTTAAAACTGAAAAATTAAATAAATGAAATACAATTTTTGAAGCTTGTTTTATTGGAGGGGAAAATGATATGTATGTTGTAAGGGCAAATACAAATTAAAAATTAGGAGTTTAATTATCCCCATTGAAAAGAAGCAATCTTACTTTACTTAAAGCATTTACTTTAGACAATTTGTAATGGTCAATTACTCTTGTCTTTGAAATGTATGTATTTTTTTAAATGCTAAATAAGAGCCTTGCCAGCTTTACAATCCAGAGATGTCTTTCTAAAGGATTTTGGAGCCATCTCTTTGTAATGGAAATATCAAGAAAGATAATGTCCCTATTTCCCAGTATTTGTGGGAGGACAGGAGCCTACCTTCTGTTGGATGACTCCACTGAGTTGTCAAGCTATCTCCTGAAAAAAAGATACGAAAGGTTTATTTTTCCTTTGGGTAAAGTCAGTTAGCTAACACAGATGGTTACCTCAATTACCTAGTGAATTTTGATGAACTATAATGTGACAAATGATACTGTTTTAGGAGCAAAGGGAAACTTTCCACTTGTTTTCTGAAAACATGCTGAAAATCAATTGATAAAAGGCAGACTAGTAGGAGAAATAGCATACAACATTTTATTTTAATATGTAAAGCATGGAGGGATCCCATAAGTGTGATTATTCAATAACCCAACAGGGTATAGATATTTAATGCCCTTCTTCCTAGGGGAGGGTAGATGGGGAAAACATATCAATTTTGGGGGATAGTAAGTAATTTTTTGGGAAAATGAATGGAGTTACAGAAAATGCAGTGGCTCAGGACAAAGTCTGTTGAACCAACAGAGCTGTCAATGGTTTGTGACAAAAATCTAAGTTTGTTGAAAGACTTTAGTCTTTCTTCCTGCTATGTGAGATAAATTTATGAAAAATCAGGAAAGATACAAGAGGTTTTTTTTTCCTTTGGTGGTTCTGGACTCAAGCCAGTTAAGGGAATTTCAAAAAATAACTTCATCCTGTACTTGAAGGAGACAGAGAATTGAGAGACAGAAGAGGAGAGGTCAAAACCCTGAGGCTGCTGTTTGCATACAGCATGTCAAGGCATCATGTTTTGGAGGATGGGTTTTTGAGTTCCAACAATGACAATTCGTCTACTTGAGGACTAATTATAGTTTATTTTAAGAACATATATACAATAGGTTATATCTGCTTGGTTATATAAAGAGTGAGTTTTTTTTTTTTTTTTTTTTTATCTTTGCAATCTTTTAAGTGAATTGTCTATGATGCACATCACATTTTTGTTTAAGGCTTATTCACTAATAAAACCTTTTTCTTTCTCTTCTTTCTTAGCTGGGAGCCTTTCTGAGCTTGCAGAAGGTTTTAATTTATTTGTATGTCTCCAGCAATGCACAATCTGTTATTCGATGATTATTTGCAAATGAATTATCCCCAGAATACTTACAATCAGCTTTATTTCTCTCACTGGGTAAACCGAGAATCACAATAGCAAGAAATACTGAATAGATGTAAGCCTATGTAGGTAGATCCTGTCAGCTCATTTCCTGTTTCAGAGGAAAGTCAGAGTTGTTATTGCAAACTGAGGATTGGAAAATCTGTGACAGCAAAGCAACTGTAGTTTTTGGTGTCTTGAGCTTTAGGAAATAGGTGTAGTTCTTCAGATTAGCTGCTTGTTGCTTTTCTCTCTCTCTCTCTCTCTCTTTTTTTTTTTTTTTTTTTTGGTGTGGCACTCCCTCTTTATTTGTTAGTTGCCAAAATAAAGTAGGACGTGGTGTGAGTATTTAATACGTTAAGTTTAGATTGAGAAAGGAGGCAGGTAGACGCTTTGAGCAGACTTCAGTGACAGTGCTGCCTTCAGCAGGCAATGCTGATCATGAAACAGCCAAAAGTGGTATCAGAGGTGATTAGTGTTGGAAAAGGTGAGTAATTGGAATACCAGATGGATAGAAGATTCTTAGATTACTCCTTGAAACTTGACCTATAAAATGTCAGAAAAGAGAGGTCTGCTTTCATTTTCATTGAACTTGAAGATTTAATTCCTGTGTAGAAACCCAGAGTTTGTTACCTTGGCTTTATTAAACAGAAAATGTCACAGAAAGGGAACGAGGGGAATTTTGGACCCCAAAAGGTAACCTCTCCGATAATTTCTTTTACCCTAAAATTTATTTTATCAGCCTTGAAAATGAACAAGAGGAGTATAGAGAACTAGAGAATCAATTGTTTGAAAGAAGCTAAGGAAATCTTCAGAGGAGGGGACATGTACCCTGATGAATAGGAGTTTACGATTTGTGTGAAAACAACAGTTTCAGTGTTATTTGCTTGTCTAACTATGCAAACACACCATATTTCTTTAAAACCTGCCCAGTTCCCATTCTTGTAAATTACAGTGAAATATATAATATTGTTTGGAAACACAAAACAGTGGAATAGTAAGTAAATCAAGGTATACTGAGCTAGTAAATAATCCAGAGTCTATTAAAATCTGCCCTGTTTTCCTCAGTGATTTTCCTAGTCATGATACCTATTTGTGGTAAATTTGATTCGTTATATTTTAAATTTCTGCACATTTTAGTGTCTAAACTTCTACTTTAGGTTTTTCTCTTTTTCCTCTTTTATTGCTACATTTTTTTCCCTAAAAACTTTTTCTTCATATTTTGCATTTCCATGAAAATGCAAATACCAGTGTTTGAGGGTTTCAGTTAAGGTAAAGTGACGTAACGTAATCCCTCATGAAGTTGGTATTTATCTGAAAAGCTAATGAACACCTGGCTTAGAAAGAAAACAATATGTTACACTGGCTGATCCTGATCCTGCCTCTGTTTTAATTTCTCTGTAAACATACAATACAATTCTACCATGATATTTTTCTGTCTTGCATTCCTTAAGACGATCTTTTCTAGGAACTGAATATTTTCACTCCAGCTCTCTAACTACCTAATGAGAAGCCGATTCAGATACTTCTGGTGTTTTTTCTCAACAAATGTACAGCTTTTCTTGCACTGATTAATCTCTCTCTCTCTCTCTTACATATTTTCATTCCTCATGGCCCAGTGATTTCATCTCAGCATTCAACTTTTACTGAACCTCAACACCTGGCTGCTCATAAATCCCAAATTCCATAATTCTCAGTGTACTTCCTGAGAATTTCATATTTAGAGCATCCCTGTATGCTGTGAAACTTGGCCCAGGTATTTTCTCTACCTCCAGGGCTGAATAGTCTTCCTGCTTACCCAGAGATGCACCAGTGGTATAGTATCGATCAATTTATGAAAGAGGGACCATGCCCTCTGTCCTTCATTATTATTATTATTTATGCCCTCTCTCCTTCATTATTATTGTTATTTCTGTAATTGGTTCTCACAGCCTCTTTAAAACAAATAATAACACAAAGAAACAAAATAGGCAAAAAGAAAAATCCAGAAAGCCCATAACAGACAAATATTATTATCACCTTTACATTCATTTTTTCAATCCAAGGAAATCTGAGCTCATCTTTCCACTTCATAGGAGACTTTGGCTCCTGTTTCCAGGCCTTGTTCTACATTTCAAGTCTTTTTTTTTTTGATACAATCTTTCTTTGTCACCCCAGCTGGAGTACAGTAGTATAATCTTGGCATCTTGGCTCACTGCAACCTCCGCCTCCTGGGTTCAACTGATTCTCCTATCTCTGCCTCCTGAGTAGCTGAAATTACAGGCATGCACCACCATGCCAGGGTAATTTTTGTATTTTTAGTAGAGGGAGGGTTTTGCCATGTTGGTCAGGCTGGTCTTAAACTCTTGATCTCAGGTGATCCACCCACCTCAGCCTCCCAGAGTGCTGGGATTACAGGCATGAGCCACCACGCTCAGCCCACTTCAAGACTTTTTCACCCTGGGGTCAGTTTCAAGGTCAGTGAGAATGATCTGTGCAAGGTCGTAGTTTTTTAGTTTCTTTACAACCTCAAATCTATTGAGCTTCTTTCATGCCAACTTCAACCACCATGCCTACAGTCATACATTTCTCCTTTTCATTTCAAGTGACTACTAGATTAATTATTCTTCTCTTTGCACCTACAGCCTATCATTTTGTTAGTCAACTAAATTTGTTCTTCACTTTGTCAGTAATTTTGGTTACATTTTTGCCAATGCTCTAAGTTCATTTAAGTTCATTTGTCCATATCCTATATCTCACTCGCTTCAAAACAGCTTAACTGTAGGATAACTTGATAGAATATGCTGGAACTACCATCCATCCATGAATAGCAAATTCACAGAGGATTATAACAGTGTCTGACTATTCTCTTGCTAACTCAGTCGCTTGAGTTGTCTTCCTGTCTCTCTTTGCACACCAGAAATCCATAAGCTATTATCCCCCCAGTATATGATATAATCCTTTCCTTGATGGATTCCTTTCCCTACCACCTTCTCAGAAACCACAGTCTATTGCTCCTTATCTCTTTTAGATGGTTCACCTCTTCCTCTGACACACAGACTTACTATCTGTTTTTAAGCATGCTCAGGTGGCAAGGATGAAGCTTCGACTGCATTTTTATTTCTCACCTCATCTCAACAACAAAACTTATCAAGTGTTCTTTACACTTATTGATTCCGTTTCCACAATTCCATTCTTATCTAGTGTCCACAGATATCAGACCATCATAGCAAATCTTGTGGAGAGTAGTAATTATAAAGCAAATAGATGTGGGAAGGGGTCGTGTTTTGTTCTCTTCTTTTTTTTCTTACTTGAGCTTTGTCACTATTCATTAACATGTGTTCAACATAAACTCTAACATGAGGCATTCCTTTTCTTTTTTCTTTATTGCTAAGAAGTAATCTTCATCACGTGTCTCTCCTGCTTCTTAGATCATTCTCCCTTTGTCTCCTTTGTAGAGTCACTCTTCTTCTAGGCACAGTCATTAAATGCTGACTTCTTTGCCGTCTCATTTGCCACTCTATGTAACCAACAGGCAATTTCAAACACGGAGCTTCATGGATAATTATTACATGACTCACCAGATGAAATTTCCTATATATCTTAGTCTTCTCTTTTAAACCTCAGACCCACATGTACAATTTATTTTGTGACATTTCTCCCTAGAAATCTGCAAGTCATCTTAAGCTCACCAGGCGATAACTAAGCCCATAGCGCTCCCATTTGTAACAAGTCCAACTCCAGCGTTCCTTATTCCACCAGGTGGCATCATATGTATCCCTTTATGAAAACCAGTATTTCAGATTACTCTTGATACCTATCTCCCTCTCTCTTATTCTATATTCAATCTACCCTCATTGTTTGCCGATTTTTTCTAAATATTATACAAATATGTCCACTTACCATCTTCTCCACTCACCGTTCAAGTCAAAGCTGCATTTATGCATGAACTATAATATTTCATTAGTTTTATAACAAATCTCCCAATTCCTCATTTAACTATTCCATTCTAAATTGCATGCTGTAACCAGGGTAATAATTATGAAATTCAGGTCTGCCCTTCACCTGAGTATTAAATCATTTCAATGACCTCTCTTTGCCCCAAGTAAAAGATCACAGTTCTTTATAAAGTCTGGTAGAGACCTACCCTGCTAGCTTTATTTTAAACTCCATCTAAGCTACCTAATATCTAAATGCAGTTATTTCTATTCTGCCCTAATGACCCCATGTGGGGTTTGGAGCATCCCATGAGACTGACTCCTCCCACACACCCTAAAACAGAGGAAAAACACAAACCCTGTCTTCTTTACAGACTGTGGTGGGAAAGTTTTTGTCCACAGTGACAGGAAGAAAGGCAACGACCCTGATGTATTACGTCTTACTGCTCTTTCACTCATTTCACTTTCTGTCTCCCAAAACTAATTACTTTCTTTACTTTTTCTCAAGATACTTACACTACGACATTTATTCCTCCATCTTTAATTTTCAGACTCTCATTCTCCAAGAAATATGATAATATAAAGGATAAAATAAACCTAATATTTGGGAAGTAAAATAAAAAAGGAGTCAATGTTCTTCGATACATTATGTGAATTCTATCTTTCCAATATTCGAGCTGTATTTGTTTAAGCCTATGAATACAATATAATATTTGTACAGAAAGCATCTTGTTTTCCTCTGGGCTTAAATAGTAAAATCAACTAAGAGGCATCTTTTAAACTGAAAAAACTGATTATTGAAGCTCTCACTAAATTTGAAAAGACAATATTTTAATAGAGATTTTATGGTCAATCAATAAGTATTATTGCCATTAGATTTTTCTATTGATTAAAATTTTACCTATGATCATGTATTATTTCCATTTAAAAATTACTCTAAAACTTAATGGCTTAAAATAACAGATATGGATCATACAGTTTATAGAAGTCAGGAGAATGATGAATTTTGGGAGGTGGTTCTAACTCAAGGTCTTTCATGAGTAAAGGTTGGAGTCATATTATGGACCCAGACTACATCCCCGGAAGCCTTTAACTAGTGCTGAAAAGTCCATGTCGTAGTTTGTTTGCACTGTCACTACAGAATACCATAGGCAGGGGAGCTTATAAAGAACAGAAACGTTTCTCATAGTCCTAGAGGCTGGACAGTCCAAAATCAGGGTGCTTGCAGATTTGGTGTCTGGTTAGGGCCTATTTTTTAGTTTATAGATGCTGTCCTCTAGCTCATTGCAGAAGGGGCAAGGAAGCTATTTGGGGTCTGTTTTATAAGGGCACTAATGCCCAACATGAAGACAGATTTTATTGTCTACCAGAAGCTCCTCCTCCTAATATAATCACACTGGGGCTTAGGATTTCACAAATTCAGTGCATCATAGTCTGCTTCTAGAATGTTTCATGGTTTCACTGACTATCACGTAGAATACCTCTGTTCTTTATGTGAGCTCTCTAGAAAAGGTCGTTTGGAATTATCTGCATGGTGGCTGAGCTCAGAAAGAGTTGAAGGAGAGAAAGAGAGAGAAATACCAGTAAGGAGCAAAATAGTTCACTCAGAATTAAATCCCTAGTCTTTGTGACCTTGTGTGAGAAGGCACATTCCAATCCTGTGGTGTTTTATATCTTAGAAGGGAGTCACTCAGCTTAGTCTGCACTCAAGGGAAGGCATATTAAGCTCCACTTCTTAAACTGAGGAAACTCAACAAATCTATGGACATATTTTTAGTGATATTACAGCTCATGAACCCATTTAAACCCATTTCAGAACTTCAAAGAAATATTTTAAAATGGAATTTTTAATTAAGCAGAATAAATTCCCATCTGTGGAACAGTACACTTTATTGCTGAAATCACACACACACACACACACACACACACACACACTCACACAGTGCAAACTCATATATAATCAAATCTATGACCTTATTACGTAAAGTTTTGTGAAAGGGAAAATGCTTGACTTTTGAAAGGGCTCATATGTCGAAAATAAAATTACCTTTGTGTTCATTTTAGCTGCAACTTTTAAGCAATCAATGACTATATGCTTGCTGTAATCATCCTTTAAAATTAGAATTATTGAAAAGCTTTATGATCACTGATGAATGAAAGAAAGTAACATTGATTTTTGGCCAAGAGAGATGATCTCAAGCAATAAACAGGTACAGTCCTTGAAGAAATCATTTTATTTTACTACTTTCTGACATTATTGAAGTGAGCCACTTTTAAATAAATTCATGTTTTAAAAATTAATCACATATTATTTTATCATACATTAGGTAAATTTTAAATCTAAGTAACTCCTGAATAAAAAATGAAGTATATCAACTTACAGCATATAATAGCACAAATACCCAAATTGTAGAGGCATGCATTTTTTAATGACATTTATAAATTTTGTTTGTTGTTTGTTTCTGGTGTTTATTTTATTAATTACATTAATTTATATGGATATATGTATGGAAATGAGACAGATATAATCAGTTCTCTGTAAGTAATCATTATTTAATGGACTATTTCCTTTCACTAACGATCATCAGGATAGACAGGGAAGTGAGTTAACATTTTCAGTCCATTAGGTTAATAGTTCCAGTAATTCTAGTAATGTTTCGACAGTTATAATATAAATCATACTATGTGGCTTGAATTAGTGCATTTTCTTATGTAACAGATAAGACCATTTTTAAAAGTGATAATTACTACTTTTAAGTATGAAAATTAAAAATAATAAAAGAAAAGAGGTTGTACATTGAGTAGCCACTAACATTATCTTTAAACATATTTATTCTTTATTCCCTAACTTTTCCCATTTTTTGGATAAATCGTATGTTCTTTCTCTAACCTTACTTCTGTTTTAATATTCTCTGGGAAAGATTTTTATTATAAACCTTCTAAGCAATCAAACTTAACACAGGATGAATATCTACACATTGCTATACCCTTTCATCACTATATTTTTCTTCTCTTTATTACCCATTTCCCTGTTCTTGAAGCATTCCAATTATTCCCCTTCCATGACATTCTACTCTTACTTTCACTTCTCTCTCTCTGATTACTCATTTCCAGTTCTGTTTGTCATCTTCTTTTCTACCTACACCTGCCAATTACATTTGAATTTCCTCTGCATTTAATGCTATGTCTTCTTTTCTTCTGCCAAATTCTCTCCCTAGAAAAATGCAGTCACTTCCATAGTTTTATATCCCATTTATATTCAGGGGCTCCAGAATGTATAGCATCAGGCCAAATCTATCTTAAGAACTCCAGACTTACTTAACCAAGTACATCCGCATCTGCTCAGGATCATGTAACCCAGATCAGTATTTGGCTGTTTTGTAGACCCATTTTTTCCTTTCCTAGAAATCTATTTTGACACCCACTCTCTGTCACTACCCACATTTTAGCATTTAGTCTTGTCAATTTACTCTCACCCATATGTAACTCTTTCCATTTTCTTCTCTCCATTATGAACAGCAGTTTGAGCCATCATGACCAATTTTGCAGTATCTTCTTAAATTAGCCCCCTGTTTTGCATTGCACATTCTCACCCCCCAGTAATTCTACCAATTTCATTCTCAAAACAAAGAGTTATATTTTTCAATAGCTGTAATCATTGAATTCCCATGCTTAAGAAAATGTTCACAGTATCTTTGCATATATAACAAAATTTTAAAAACTTGACCAAATCTCTACTTGTCCTTCTAATTTTATTTCATTTGTTTCCCCTCAGTCTCTATATTCTGATCACCATGATCTTTCAATTCATCTGAAAGCTAAGCTCTCTCTTAATTCAGAGTCTCTATTCTTGCCATTTTGTCTACCTAGAATTGTTTTCTTCCATCTTTGGATGGTTACAGCAAATCCACTGAATACTTCTCAGCTGAATTGTTTTTTCCTTGGGATGACTTTTAAACACTTCACCCTACAGCCAAATCAGAAGACCAATATCAAAATCTTTCATCATACCATAAATTTGCTTATATGTAATTATATAGCAAGAATCTCTTTGTCTTTATAATAATTATTTATTTTCCTATGTTTCTTAAAGACTCTTTTATGTGGGATGCTAAGCTACATGATGTTAGACTTATCTGTCTCAACTATCTTCCGCACCTACCACAGTACCTGCCACGTAGATGTATTCAATATATAGTTTTAGAATTAGCAAATGATGAGCAAACATGCACTTTTGTTCTCTTTTATTACAGTGTTAGAAATTCTATTACAGCATTAGAAAATATAATCAGAAAGAAAATTTAATAAAGTATCAGAAAAAAAATAACCAAGACTTTTAGGCCAACAATCCCATAAGCACAGATGCAATGGACTTGTAATTTACCAGGAAATGGGCTTGTCATACCTAGAAACCAAATGTATTAACATGTTTTTTTTAAATCTATTAATAACTCTATCTTCTAAAATGCTCTACTTGGAATATGTCCATGAGACATGGAAATATTTGATGGAAATACCACTTGCTTCTAGGCTCAATGCATAAAAATAAAGTTTAAAATCTTTGTATGACACATAAAACTGTGGTGACTGCTTAACTTTTGCAACTATAGTTCTCCTGAAATGCTCATCTAACCATGCTGTGTTCCTGACCTACAAAACTTAGATGTTGCTAAAACTGTGTATCCTATATGCTTCCACAACTAACGGCTAGTAAAAAGGGAACAGAGAAGGTTAACTGTCTTCTCCTTTAGCTTTGTTGGCTTAGTGAATTTCTACAAAACACAATTTAAGTGCTACATTTTTTCAGAGTTTTATTAGGAAAATAAAAATCACAATAGGTATCTTAAGCAGAAAGTATATTTCATACATATACAATTGGAAGAGCTAAAATAACAAAAATATGGTTGTAGCTGGTGGCATGGAGGAAGGTTTTGAGTTATTGAATTCAAAGGCACGCAGTCATTTCTGCAATCCTGGGTCAAAAAGATGCTCCTACTATTAAAACTTTAAGCGTCTCATGCCCACGAAACTGGTGATTAGGCACAAGGATATTGAATCCTATCCCTTCACTACTTCTGAACTATTGTCTGCATGTTTTCACTTGCCGGAATCATCAATAGCAAGACAGGCTTTGATCTTTTCCATTTTTCCAAGTCTGATTCATATGCATAAAATGGGTAAGTGGTCTAAGCTGCATTCATAACGCTGGCCCGAAAAAAGCTACATTGCTTGTCTTATTTTAATTTTCTAACCTCTTCAACTTAAAGAAGAGTGGAATGAAGGTTAAGAAAACCTGTCCACACATTCTACCACACATCTTCCATGAAAGCTTCCCCAACACCTCCAACAAAATAATGTAAACACATTCTGGAACCTATGTTATCCTCACTGCATAACACTTCCCACACTTCCCACGATACTTTGGCTCTTCGTGGAAATATCCTTCCTAAAACATGCTTAGATCTGAGCATTATTCATCTGTCTAATTTCTCCATCTAGTATAAGGCCTTTCAGTTGTTAGGTTTTTAATAAATATATTTTAAATTATTAAAATTCTGAACTAATGGGTAATCAACTGTACAACCCAAATTGCTGATTTTCACACGGCTGAAGTCCCTCCTCAAAATTTCTGTAATACATGTAACTTTGGCAAATGGCTGGGTAATTACCATATATTACCTTATATTTTTATTTTTAGTATATATGATTACAGTCATGCTTATGTTCACTGATACGTATAAAAGTTAACTTTTATACATACACACATACATTGTATTATTTTGTTACATTACTTAGCAGAGTGTTTTGTATTCATAAAGTCATCAATAATAATAAGCTGCATACTTTAGGAAGCATTGCAGGCTAGTGATGTTTTTTTTCATTGTCACTAAACAAGTCCTATGAGAAATCCACAAAGGTGTCCCAAACACAAAAATGAAAGGTCAACGTTCATCATCACTAAAACACATGAAAGTAGCAAACTCACAGGTCTTATAAAAGCCACACAAAGTAGGAAGAGAAATCAAATTGCAACATAACAGATTTCCACCAAACCTCAGAGACAAAGAGGCAGAAAGAAAAACAAAAAACAACAAAAGAACCCCCCAAAAAGACTTAGAAAACAAATAACAATATTGCAGAAACAAAACCTCATGTAGTAATATTAACCTTGAATGTAAACGAATTAACATTCCACTTAAAAGATACAGATTGATGGAACAGATTTAAAAATAATCCAAAAATGTGCTGCTTATAAGAAACATATATACACATACAGACTGAAAGTAAAGACATACGTAGATTAAAAGTAAATGGGTGAAAAAGATACTCCATGTAATGGAAACTAAAAGCAAGCAGGAATAGCTATACTTTGTCAGGCAAAACAGAATTTAAATTTTAAAAAAGTATAAAAATGACAAAATCATTGCATAATGATAAAGGGATCAATTCAGCAAGATGACATAACAATTGTAAACATACATACATCCAACACTAGAACACCAGGATTCATAAAACAAATATTACTAGACATAAGGGAAGGAATAGTGATGCAATAATAGTGCGGGACTTCACCACCTCACTGGCAGCATTAAACAGATCATCAAGACAGAAAACAAACAAACAAACGTTAAGACTTAAATTCAACTTTAGACCAAACAGACCTAACTGATATTTACAGAAAATTTTACCCAGCAACTACAGAATACACATTCTTAATAAAACTGCAATTTCACCCCAACAATTCCACTGCTGGAGATCTTCCCAAAGGAGAACAAATACTTATATGAAAAAGATATCTGTACCCATGTGTTTATCACAGCACTATTCACAATGGCAATGTGTCCCTCAATAGATAATTAGATTAATAGTATCTGGAATGTATGTACTATAGAATACTACTCAGCTATAAAAAAGGATAAAATCATGTCTTTTGTGACAACATGGATATAACTGAAGTGAAACAAATCAGATACGGAAAGACAAATACTGCATGTTCTCACTTATAAATGGAAGCTAAATAATATATACACCCAGACATGGAATGTGGAATGACAGATGAAAGAGACTTGAAAGTTTCAGGAGGACTGGAGGAGGGGATGATGAGAAATTATGTAATGAATACAATGTATATTTTTCAGGTGATGTATATTCTAAAACCCTGACTTCAACACTATGTACTTTACGCTGGTAGCGAAATTATGTTTGTATGCCATAAATTTACACAAATTAAAAAATTGCTTTCTTCACTTACTTTAGTCAAATTATTATTAGGTTCAACATTCAGCACTTCAGTTAAATTTTCCATAGCTTCCTGGACCTTTTTTTTCACATTTCTATATAGTAGCATGGCACAGAAGAGCTAACATTTACCAAAATAAAAGTTATATTTTTAATAAAAAATAAATTGAAAGATTATAGAATCTCAGGATAGAATGCAAACTGTTACAAATGTATGTAGCTCTACTATGAACCATACAAAATAACTTCAGTGAAGGACTTAGGAGAAAGGTTGCTGGTAAAAGTGATACTGAAAATGAGTGAAGTCTCTTAAGAAGAAAGGCAAAAGAAACTGTACAAAGGCATTTAATCTAGCTGAGAAATATATTCTTCTACCAAGGGCAGGTTATCAATTCTGGTACTGCTATACACATATACTGGAAGTGAACAGTTAACTAAATAGATGTCAGATGGTAAAAGTCAGGATTTTTATTGTTGGAGTGGGGATTTAGGGATACAGTAAGGTATTGATGCTTATGGGACTAGGTTAAAGGTAGTCATCAGTAAGAACCCATGTTTAGCTTAATGTAGACACAGATGGTGATACGGTTTTCATTTTTGTCCCTGCCCAAATCTCTTGTTCAATCGTAATCCCCAATGTTGAAGGAGGGGTCTAGTGGGAGGGGAATGGATCATGGGGGCAGATTTTCTCCTTGCTATTCTTGTAATAATGAATGAGTTCTTATGCAATCTGGTTGTTTAAAATGTGTAGCATCTCCCCTTTAGTTCTCTTACTCTTTCTCCAGCCATGTAAGATGTGCCTGCTTCCCCTTTCTTCTGCCATGGTTGTAAGTTTTCTGAGGCCTACCCAACCATGCTTCTTGTACAGCCTGTGGAACGGTAAGGCAATTAAATATTTTATCTTTATAAATTACTTAGTCTCAGGTAGTTCTTTTCTTTTCTTTCTTTTTTTTTTTTTTTCTTGAGATGATGTCTCCCTCTGTTACCAGACTGAAGTGCAGTGGTGCAATCTCGGATCACTGCAACCTCCGGCTCCTGGGTTCAAGTGATTCTCCTGCCTCAGCCTCCCAAGTAGCTAAGACTACAGGTATATGCCACCATGCCCAGCTAATTTTTGTATTTTTAGTAGAGATGGGGTTTCACCCTGTTGGCCAGGATGACCTCGATCTGATCTTGTGTTCTGCCTGCCTCGGCCTCCCAAAGTGCTGGTATTACAGGTGTGAGCCATCACACCTGGTCACAGGTAGTTCTTTATAGCAATGTGTTAATGGAGTAATATATATATATAATTACATATAGAAATAATTATAGATGTGTGTGTCTATACATGTGTAAAATATACACAAATATTTCTTCACTGTCTTATCTGAAAAAGCTATGAAAAAAAAAATGATACTCCCTTAGCTTCAAGCACACCTAGCACTTAAAGATTGATTTCTAATATAGAAAGCAAGGCTTCTTTGAAAGTGGCTGATTCTAAGAATGGGGGTGAAAATATTCAAGTGGAGCCTGGAATATCTCATAGTGCCAGCAATTATGAAAATACTAACAAAAACCTATTTGTGAGATATGGCAAAAATTTGCCAAATGAAAATCCTTTCAGTTTTTGGAATAATTTTAGCAACACAATTAGTTAGTATTATATTTGGATTATACCTGAAAATATAATTTTCATTAGTCCATATTCATAACAATAAACTATTGAATGAATAAAAATAAATAAATGAGAGAGAAGAGGTAAATTTCCTCTGCAAATAATTTATACATGTATTCCAAACTAAAGAAAGCAGCTTAGCTCTTAAAGACATCTTAAGTAATGCTACAATTGAAATAACTTTCCAAAGATACTGTCACAATTCATCTATCCCAAGACCCATACATTTCATATTTTAATATCTCCTGAAAATGTAATGCATTTTATAATTCAGTGGTATGTCTTAGTTTCATTAGCAGTAATGCTAATTACTTGCTTAGCAGAACATATAATAGTGCATTATATAATTTATGGGCTCTTAAACTCAAGAAAATATGATAAAAAGGAGTTTATGTTAGAGTCTGCACACTGACTAAAGATCAGAGAAGAAAGTAGATTCTGGGAACAGTCAATGTTCTCGGCATGCAACAAAATTCAAAGTAAATAGTGGTAAGGTGGGAAACAGACATAGCTATGTAGCTGGAATCAGAAGTCTTTGAAATCAAAACATCAAGATTCAAGTCATGTAGGGGCAGTGGGGCTGACATGGTGACAGAGGGCCTGATCAGATAAAACCTTTACAAAGAAACAGTAGTAAGTTTCTACAGTAACACTCAGTACTTAAACATACAGTAAGATAGAGTACTTCACAACACATCTCTCTTGATGGGCATCTAAATGCCATCTTTTGGTTTTATTTTTGTGTTTTTCCCATCTAAGCTCTAAAAGCAATGCCTGTTGGGGGGAGCCCCCAAAGTGTGTTCATGTCTTAGAGTGTTCAGAAACCATGTAGGGAGTGTGCAGGGTTTTCATTTTCATACTGAGGACAACATTTCTTTTTATTGAGCTAATGACAAGGTATGGGCGCCAGGAAATGGGCACTTTGAACACATTAACATCTTTTCCTTCATCTGTGAGGATAATGAGAGAAGAAAATTGATGGGTAGTCGGTGGAAGAAATTCTTTTCATTGTTGTATCTTCAACTTTACTGGGGTATGATAAGAGATGCACAATTGATTACACTTGAAATGTGTGATGTGGTCAGATTTGATATATATATCACTACAATCACAATCATCATTAGAAAAAGTTCTCTTGTGCACCTCAGTAATCAATTTCTTTCTCCATTTTGTCTCCAGGCAGCCACTTGATTTTCCATCAAGCAATATTTCCACTCTTCTTATGAGTGAGAGGAAGAAAATTTTTGTTGTAAGCCATTGAAATTGTGTGATTGCTCACATTTTAGAAACTCTTTGGAATTTTCCTTCTCATATGTTTATTACCATAATGTGTTTGTTTGGCACACTTTCAGATAATGTGCACAATATACTCAGCAATTGTTTTGGTTTGGCATAATTTCAGATAATGTGAATAATATACTAAGCGATTGTTTTGTACTGAGCTTCCATTTAAATTTTCAAGATCATATGGATTTTTATAGCTGGATAAGTTGTGTTTGGCATCTTAAACTCACTATCTGCATACTGCCTCTTAAATCCCAAACCCTAAAGTGGTTCTGAAGATTCCTAACAATGGCTTGAAAGCTTACATTTAAAAAAGCTCAGGATAACTCATGTTTTAGAGACTTGGCACGCTTGAGAAAGTATTTTTAAGCTCCTTCCTAAATGTATGATTATTTAGTCTTGCAGTATCCATAATTTCTTTAGGTCACTTATAGAAGTCTCAGATTTGTCTGTAACACCTGATAATAACTTCCAGTACTATTCTAAAATGTAGATTTGCTTTATCTTATTTTCTTCTGACTCCTCTTTGCCCCGTTATAAAAATCTACATTTGTCTTTGTACTTATGCTTTCTCTTTTTAAAACTCAATCTCTAGCTCCTGTCATATATTTGTGCTCAAAATTTATCCTGCAGTAGTGCTTGATCAGGGTTTCTCAAAATCATTGTGGGGAATTATCATGTGCATCATAAGATGACTCGCAAGACCTCTAGCCTCGAGCACCAGATGTTAGTAGCACACCCTCTCTTTAGCAGTTTTATTTTTCAAATCAGAAATGTCTGCGCATATTGACAGATGTCCACTGGATGAGAAGAAGAATGTGGGGGGTAAAATCCCCTTGTTTGAGACCCACTGGCTTACAGTGTATTAACTAAAGACCTATAATTTAAAATACCTTGGCCAAGTCTCCCAAATTTCCTCTCAAAATATCAGTATACACAGTGTAATATATACAACAGCCTAAGTTATGCCAATAAATAACCTAGGAAAAGCTCTATATGGTGAGATATTTAGATATTAAAGTTACTATATGAAGATAATTATTAGGCAACTGTGCCAGTAATTTTAAATTAATGCTGCTCTCATTGTAGCGTACCTGCTCCATATTGTCTTGGTATTAATCCTTAATATATGCAGCCTGACATAGTTACTGATATGAAAGTTTTTGCTTTATTTTCAACAACACATTCTCAACAAGGGTTGATTTTGACTACCAGGGACCATTTGTCAATGTTTAGAGACATTTATAGTTGTTACTACTGTGGGTAGTGGAGGGTGCTATTCACATCCGGTAAGTTCAGGCCAGGAAAACTGGTAAACATCCTACAGTAGAAGGCTATAGCCCGCAACACCAGTATCAGGTCCAAAAATGTCAGTAGTATTGAAGGTGAGACAATTTCTAGGGAGATATTATACCTTGATCGTCTCATTTAATGTGCTGATAATGTAATCTTGCATTTTTCCAAAAATGAGCATAGCCTAGTGGCCTTGAATGTCATTGTTTAACTCTTATTTACATTGGACGAAAGAATTAGATCGAACGCAGCTGAATAATTTGGATAAAGTAATAACATTTTTCACTAATGCACACGGGCTTCATACCTAGGTGACAAAACAATCTGTAAACCTATTTACCTATAGGTTCACCTACATAACAAACCTGCACATGTACCCCTGAACTTAAAAGTTAAAAGGCCAGGTGCAGTGGCTCACGCCTGTAATCCCAGCACTTTGGGAGGTGAGGGCAGGTGGATCACGAGATCAAGAGTTCAAGACCAGAGTGGTCAATATGGTGAAATCCTGTCTCTACTAAAAACACAAAAAATTAGCCCGGTGTGGTGGCACGTGCCTGTAGTCCCAGCTACTCAGGAGGCTGGGGCAGGAGAATTGCTTGAATCTGGGAGGTGGAGGTTGCAGTGAGTCGAGATCACGCCACTGCACTCCAGACTGGGTGACAGAGCAAGACTCTGTCTCAAAACAAAAAATTTGAAAAAAATAAAAGTTAATAAATAAAGAAAGAAATTACATTTGTTGAGAAATAAAATAAATTTAGAAATGGAAAATATTGTTGAAAGTACTTTAAGAATTTTAAATTTATACTTAACAATAAAAATAATCTGAATATTATTACAAATAGAAAATATTTGTCTTGATCTCAAATTTCAAGCAAAATATGTTTAAACTATCGCTAGCAGTAGCTAACAGAATAAGGTTTACAAACCCTGAAAGGTCATTTTTCATACCTATGTCATTTTAAAATAAATTGATGACTGTTAAAGTTGAATTTAGTTTGAGTCTCTTCTGGATTTTATATATATAGTTTCACAGACAGTCATGTTCAATGAAATTATAATATGTACTACAAGAAATATGCCAGATTTAAAGTGAGAATCTCTTTTAAATGAGCTGACATTCAGGAATCTTTATCAGTTTTGTTAAACTAAGGATTTTAACCAAAACATTTTACTTAAGAAAGCATTAGTCTCAATAGAAAATCTGCCAATATGAATTGCTGCATTTTACTTTTGCATTTTCTAAAGGACATCTGACAGAGTAATTAGATATAAAATCCTGCCTGCACTCCATTGTTAGATGAAAAGTTTAAACTACAGATGACACAATTTGAATGCACAGAGGAATGAATTGATTTTTACATTATTCTCGAATTAGAAGTCCATCTTTTTATAAAGTAAATTAAATTTATAAATAAATCCAAAGAGTGATATTTTAGCTTACTTCTGACAGTAGACTTCCAGTTTCTGATGTTAACAATAGCATAATTATTATTTGTTGAATAACTTTAAAGTCATCAAATAAGGAGATAATTAGGGTCTACTGTACCTGGAGAAAGAAAAAGAAGAAATAATATCATATTGCATACTCAATGTGGCACATTCTATGTCAGTGGCTTTACTATAAGTTGACTGCTCTCTTTAGAAGGAGTACAGTTTGATCTAGACCGGTTTATTTATTTATTTTTGTAATAATTTTTCTGCATTCTCTTTGACATATTGGTTAACATAAAATTATTGTGTTACTAACATTGACTAAAAATCATAGTCTTTCAGTTTGTGACTGCTCACAGGATTTTTTTTTTTTCTTTTTTGCTTTGGGTTACTAAATAATCTTTCACTGGAGTAAAACCACACAGGTAGTGAAATATAAAAATCAATGCCAAAAAAGGAAGAAGCCAGGCCTACTTACATGCCATGGTCTTCTGTTCCTGCCATTGAATAGAAGTAAGACAGACATTACCATTTTTTAATCAATTGTATTCTTCATAAATACAATACAATAAATATGTTTACTTACAAGATTACACATAGAGTTTTTATAATTCCTTTGTGAGTGTGAACTACATAGCTGTCTCTAAAACATAATTCAGAACGAAAAGATTTCGTTTTTGATTATATAATTTTCTTCCCCAAGTTATGTGGAGTCATAGGCTGTAGAGTATATATTATCACTTAATATGTGTTTTTTATATTTTTCACTTTTCTACATAATTTATTTGTGAAATAAAATTTGATAACCCACACAACTATGTAAACTATTAAATATGATTTGGATTAAAATCATCTTAATTTAAAAATCCAAAAACATCATGTTTTATTATGGCCTCTATTTCCAATGTTCCCTCCAGGTTTAAACTCCTGTAAGTAATTGACTCTACCTATTATATTTGTATTTTGAAGCATCACTCTATATTGCAACAAAACGAAAAGTGACACAATTAGTTTTAGATATGTACACAAAAATTTTCAGTTTTAAAGAAGCAAATGTAAAGTTTTGAAATCTAAAAAAGTAAATGTCACATTTTCTCAAATAGTTTACTACTCATATTTCCATTGATTAATTTCATTAATTTTTAAAATAACATTTTACATATTCAAGATACATTTCCAAGTTTATTTTTTAAATGAATTGCTAAGATCTTAGATGGGTTTATTATTTTGTGCAAGGTGCTACTGCTTGATAATTGATTGCGTGTATGTATAACCCCATTCTTTACACTTTTAAAATCAATATGCACACTTCCCCACAAAAAAAAGAGATAGTAAAAACAACTAGTAGTGGATTTCTATGTCAAGACGACTTATTTTCAATAGAACACTACCATAGTTCAAATGGATGAATGCATAAATGATGAATGGATTAATATCTTTTATATAATCATGTGTAACATAAGAATGTTTACATCAAGAAGAGACAGCATGTAAAACAGTGGCCCATTAAGGTTATGATAGGGTTGAAAAATTCATATCACTATTATAGAGTGTTGACTCTAAGATGTTTGCACAGTAACAAAATCACCTAGGCACACTTTTCTCAGAACATATCCTCATCACTAAGTGACAAAAACCTGTCTTTTATTTAATTATTGCATAAATATTTGTTGAAAAAAATCTGCACTCTAAGTACCAGGATAAAAAAAATTAATAATAAATTAATGATTAAATGCACCAGGATAAATTTAATCATTGAGGTTTATATGCTACATTTGGATTACATCATAAAGGCAGCGGTTAATCACCCCAACTTACACAACAGTACACAGAGTGGATCAGCAGATAATTACATAATAGAATATAGAATTAATTAGAATAAAACCACATATGTGACTTTAGTTTAAATGTGGAAAATCTGTTGATATAGGCAGGATATTTCTATTGTCTTTTTAAAACTTTTTTTTTTTTTTTGAGAGAGAGTTTTGCTCTTGTTGCCCAGGCTGGAGTGCAATGGCAAGGTTTCAGCTCACTGCAACCTTTGCCTCCTGGGTTCAAGAGATTTTCCTGCCTCAGCCTCCAAAGTAGCTGTGATTACAGGGGCCTGCAACTACACCTGGCTAATTTTTGTGTTTTTAGTAGAAATGAAGTTTCAGCATGTTGGCCAGGCTGATCTCAAACTCCTGACCTCAAGTGATCCTCCTGCCTCAGACTCCCAAAGTGCTGGGATTACAAGTGTGAGCTACTGTG
The DNA here is from genome assembly GCA_963573385.1 of Cacajao melanocephalus. Taxonomy (NCBI): domain Eukaryota; kingdom Metazoa; phylum Chordata; class Mammalia; order Primates; family Pitheciidae; genus Cacajao; species Cacajao melanocephalus. Next base: position 100,519 of record CAUYLG010073331.1, read on the forward strand.
CCCCACCTCAAAATTTCTGTAGGTCAGGAATCTAGGTATCTTTATAAATCTTATAGAAGTATTTAACTTTTAAAATCAACCACATACCATTAGGACTTTGATAAAAGCAATTAAGAAGTAAAGCAACGAAAAAAGCAATTTTTAAAAACATATAAATTATTGAAAGCCAGTAGTAAAATTAAGAATTGTATTAAAATATCAGTATTAAAATTAGCTATATAAATATTTAATTAATGCAGCTTAAATGTTAACAAAATTTACAGAAGAAAAGTATGTTATTAGTGAATTATCTTAAAATTTTATTAAAATTTAAAGTTATACTAAATTAAAATTATATCACAGAAAAAATAATGTCACATGAAAAAGTTTAGGATTAGAAATACATAGTTAGTTTTAAATATAGTCTTAATTAATATATAAATCCTATTTTATTAGTGTCTTATTATTTCTTGAATAAACTTTTTTATGATAAAATTTAAGTACCATATTCTATAATAATATAGAAAACAATTCAACAAAATGTGACATACAATAATTTATAGCTAGTACAGCACACCTTTTATCTGTTTTTAACAAAAACTATTTACAAATTAATATAATACTAAGTCCTATATTGTGTTTTTTGTCAAAGAGCCATCTTTTTGAAAATTATCATCCTCAGAACCATCTCTAACTTAAAAAGATCTTAGAAGTACTAACAACTGTAAATGCATTATAACTTAAAGAGATATTATTTTCACAGTAGAGGCTAACAGGCTTATACCTATTGATAGTTGACAAGTATTATAAGAATCCTGGCAGACAAATTGTTGCATAAGAATTATGTAATTTACTAACTGTAAAATCACCTTTCCAGTTTAGAATCAGTCAAATAAGTAGAACAGAAAATTGTTAACAAAGCCATATAAATGTCTATAAAAATTATTCTTGGCTACTCTCATTTTATCTCTGAAGAGGCATCTTCTCAAAAAATGAATAATAGACACACATAAATACATAATTACAAGCAGAGTTAAGATTAAAATTCAGCCTCATTGGGGGTGTGGTGAGAATCAAGATAGCAAAGAGTATTACAGTGCAGGTGATTTATTTCAAATGATTCAACCTTCAACATTACTCCACTTAAATTTTAGCAAACTTTCTGCTAAAATTTAAGCATACATACATACGACACTAAACATATGAGGTGGGCCTGTGTAAGTCCGGGCCAGGGCAGTTCTATTAAATGCTTATATAAACACCAAAGATGTCCTAAGAAATGCAATTTGGAAAAATGTGGCACAGCACGAATTTTCTTTTATCTTTTTCTGTTGTTGAGATGGAGTCTTGCTCTGTTGCCTAGGCTGGAGTGCAAAGGTGCAATCGGCTTATTGCAATCTCTGCCTTCCGGGTTCAAGCGATTCTCCTGCCTCAGCCTCCTGAGTAGCTGGGACTACAGGCTCACAACACCAGGCCTGGATAATTTTTGTATTTTTTAGTAGAGACAGGGTTTCACCATGTTGGTCAGACTGGTCTCGAACACCTGACCTTGTGATTTGCCCTCCTTGGCCTCCCAAAGTGATGTGATTACAGATGTGAGCCACCTCGTCTGCCCATGAATTTTCTGACACAGCAATTGAGCAGATACTTGAATAGTAGATATACTCCTGCTTTCCACCTCCCTGTCAAAACAATAAAAAAGGCCACAGGCCTGTGGATCTGGTTTCCAGGGAACTGGTGGCTTCTTTAACCCACACTGCTGCTGCTAAATCCCATTCAGGTTTAGGGTTTATTTTGTATATGCCTCTGTAGAGGCTAAATGATGACGTGGTTGAAAATCAATACAAAACAACGTTAATAGCATCTCCTTTTCTTGTGACTTTACTTTTTTGTTTTTTTTTTTTTTTACTTTTGGAGATAGAGTCTTGCTCTGTCACCAAGGCTGGAGTGCAGTGGCATGAACACGGCTCAACCTCCAGGCTCAAGTGATCCTCTTACTTCAGCCTCCAGAGTAGCTGGTACCACAGGAACATGCCACCACATAAGGCTAACTTAAAAACAAACAAACAAACATTTTTTTAAGATGAGATCTCACTATTTAGCCAAGGCTGGTTTTGAACTCTTTGCCTCCAGCAATCCTCCCACCTTGGCCTCCCAAAGACACAGTGATTATAGGTGTGAGCCACTGTGCCTGGCCTCTCTCATGACTCTTTTTTTTGAGACAGAGTCTCGCTCTGTCGCCAGGTGCCAGGCTGGAGAACAGTGGCGCGATCTAGGCTCACTGCAACCTCCGCCTCCCGGATTCAAGCAATTCTCCTGCCTCAGCATCCCAGGTAGCTGGGACCACAGGCTAACGCCACCATGCCCAGCTAATTTTTTTTTTTTTTTTGTATTTTTAGTAGAGACGGGGTTTCATCATGTTGGCAAGGATAGTCTCGATCTCTTGACCTCGTGATCCTCCTGCCTCGGCCTCCCAAAGTGCTGGGATTACAGGCTTGAGCCAGCGTGCCCGGCCCTCTCTCATGACTTTAAACTTGAACATGCTTTTTGGATGTAGCCAAGTTTAGGATCCCAACCAGCCCGTGCATTACTGTGGCTTCCACACAGATTCCTTCTTGTCCCATATTTTATATTCCATCTTCTCACTGTCAAACTGTGTGGATAATAAAATGATTATCCATATAGGTATGATATTGGCAAGGAAAGTCACAAAATGTTTTAATGAGCATACACTTTAGGGATGATAATAACCTTCTTTTTACCACTGTCATTCTCTGGTTTATGTATCTCTACACTCTTCTTTAAAAATTATGAAAATAGCTTGAATCTGGGAGGTGGAGGTTGAAGTGAGCTAAGATTACGCCACTGCACTCTAGCCTGGGCAACAGAGCAAGACTCAGTCTCAAGAAAAAAAAATTAGGAAAATATCTTTTTTTGCTTTTTTGTTGTTGTTGTACACCAGAAGGGGATATTCCTTAATTCTCCATTGTTAGGAAAAGTACAGCACAATAATCCACTCAGCAGGTAAAGTCAGTATGAATGAATGAATTTGAATCAACACATGCTGGTTGGGTTGCAACTCCCAGTTATGACGTTTTATATACTTTGAAGGGTTTCTATTAATTAGGGTATTTCTTAATAGCATTTAGAAAGTTTTTTTTTCTTGGCATGTGACTTGCAAATTCGTCCTGATATTTTCCCTTTGACAAGGTTTTCTGAATTTTCCAATATGTTTTGAAATTTGTGTCCACAAAATCTATAGATCAATACATGTACAGAATAGAGCATAATAATCTAATAACAACTTGAAGATGCCATCTGAGCAGGAATGAATGCAATAAATACCCCTTCTTACTTCAAAATAAACTGCAGAGGTAATGCATTGCCACTAGAATTGTGTGCTATGTTGGTAATAAATTAACAAAAACATTGGGGATAACAAAAATCTGCAAATAAAATGGTGTATCATTTCTGAAATATAATCAAAATTGTTCACAATTTTATAATTAAGAGAAATGTGTTGTTTTGTCATCTCCAGGCAGTGTTCAGCTGATACTATTTATTTATACATACAAAATTCTTGTAACAACTCTGTGTCCGTGTATATAGAGTCTTGCCAAAAACAAATTGGTTATCATGTAGTAGTTTATAAGTGTTTTTATGCATAGACTACAACCTTGTAGAGTGCTATTCTAGTAAATTATTAGTATTGAATTGATGAATACAATTCTAAGACACTGCATTTGAAGACACGTCTACTATTAGTGCAAAAGTAATTGTGGTTTTTGCCATTACTTTCAATAAAAAATAGAAACAGCATTTAGAAATCTAACTTCAGAAGCTTAATAAAATGGAGATTTTTTTTCTCTTTTATATATAAGAATAATGCATAATAAGCATTCTGTTGCTAGTATGTAAGCTTCCTGTTTTCATCAAGAACCTACGCACTTCCATTTCTTTTACTAACTTCAGTGCATGACTTCTATCTTCAAGGTGATTTCATACTTCTAGCCACCATGTCTGCATTCCAGGACAGCAGAAGAAAGTGTAGAAAAATAAAAAAGACATACTTCCCTAATGAGTCAACTGCACTTAAGGATCTATTCGAGAAGTTACACACAGCTTATTTTAATGCTGCCTTATCCAGATGCAAGGGATGCTGGGAAATGTGGTGCTCAGCTAAAGTTTGGATTATGTTTGTAAAAATGAGACCATGAACGTCGGAAGGGTAAAAGCAATCTCCGATGACATACACAATAAGGAAATTGAATTAAATCTTTAAGCAATGTGATAAACCTATAGGATGTTGAGAGCAAAAATAGCAAGATTAAAAATTGCAGCAATGGAATAAGGTATGGTTTGTTTGTAGATGGTTTGTGTGTCATTAAGATAGGCAAAAAATGATAAACTCTTCTAATAGTGACCAAATGTATAAAAGCAATAATAACACACACTATGGCGAACAACATTCCATTCTGGGTCTTTCCTCTTGATAAGTCTCTATGTTTAGCATCAGAAATTTACAGTTTTTCTAGCCTGTGACCTCAACATGTTCTGTTTGATAGTAGAAAACACATAACATAAAGACAACCAAACAATAAATAAGAATAAAAAATGTTTAAAAAGGACAGCATTATAAGAACATAATGATATGATAATGTATTTGATATATAGTTTATTTATTGTGTTTTACAGTTTGATAATACATGTAAATTTACTTCTCCTTCAATGTCAGAATCAATAGAATTATAGCAGAAGTGATTAAGCAGATAAAGATCAAAATGTCACCTTTATTAGTTATTGTTTGAAAAATATTCTAAGGCTGGTTTTATAGGGTTGCTTCTATCCATCACCTGATGTGAACTTTCTTAGAAAGCTTCAGGACTACACCAAAGAACCAGAACATGCTCTTTCAGTTTATTGCATTGCGTAGAGTACAGACCATCATGAGTGTTCTCTACAAGAAAAAGAAAGAAAATCATTGAGAAACACACAACAGTTTGTGAATTGAGAATCGCACAGTAGGTATGCAATTGGTGAGCTTTCTAAACTCACCAATCTTGTAGCTAACACCTGTCCCCATGCAGTGAATGAGTAAGGGATGGACAGAGTCCATAATGATTATTCTAGGGAAAGCCTTCTGGGTAGAAAGAAGAGAGTTTTGCAAACAGTTTTGTATCATTTACTTTTATCTATGCACTGATAATAAGTAAGAGTTTCTAAAATTCTCCGTAGAACTCCAGGTGAATGAGATATTTCACTGCTCATGCTGTGTGACCTTCAGATCCCATATTCCTAAACTGTAAATATGCTTTCTGAGTTTGAAAAGAATTAGTGTACTATGATTACATTGAGAAAAAATTACCCTTATTATGCAGGATCAAGTAGCACTCTGAAGATTCATGTTTATGAAAAAACACTGATGATTCCATTTTATTATGTGTCTTCTAAAGAGAAAAATAATTGCACTCTGCAATGTAATTTTACACTGTACTAAATACCTTCACTTAAACAAGATCATTATGAAAATGTTTTACACACAGAAATATATTTTGAATTTTTTTTAAAAAGACCACAAATTATATGGTCTCTGTATGTGCTGAATTATTTTAATGCTTTCACCATAACAGGAATTCTTAAAGAGGCGATATATTTGCATAATGCTGATAAATCTTTTTCATAATGCTGCTTGTGTTTTGGCTGTTGTTATATTCACTGAATATAGTAATTATATGTGTTTATTATCCATGATTATCTTTAGAAATATGTGCATTTTCTTTAATTAGACTGTAAACTCTAAATGAAAAATCAAAAAGAAGTCACTTCTTGTCTCTTTGAACAGTATTAAATTCTTTTTCTTATATCCAGAGTTTCCCAAATGCCTGTTGCAAAATTTTACTTAGAGAGTAAAAAGTAGAGAATCAATACAGTAAATGAAGTTACAGGGAAGGAGACAGAGAGTAAACTTTTTCCTTATCTTCTCTCCCATATTTACATGCTGCACATTCATAAATGATAGCACTTACATGAACAAGTGGTTTTCAAAAACACAGAATATTGTGATGAAAAGAAAAACACTTTGAAACATTGAATTAATTTAAAAGCCAGAACGGCTATCATGATTTTTTACATCCATAAGAGGGAAACTATTTCCAGATACAAAATTCCTTCTAACAATTGTGTCTATCATTTAACCAATATTTTGGTAGAAGAAGGGAAAAATTGATATCCAGTCCAAATATGAGCATGTATTCCCAAGCCCATTCAGGTAAAAATTGTGGATTTTCTAAAAAATAATAATGATATATCCCACAAATAATTTTTAAGTGGCTACTGAATACCTGGAAAGGTTCTAGACATAGGGGCTACTACTAATTAACAAGAATGAACGGACAAGAATGTGGTCACTGACAATAAAATGTGTCCTCGTGGAGCTTAAGTTCTATTTGAAAAGATAGAGAACAAAAAATATATATTATTGCACAGAATGTTGGTTATGTGTGAATTAAAAGACTAGTCGGTAGTTGAGGGAAGAGACTAAATATCAAATCTCACTTCCGGTTCTATTTAACAGAACAGTTTAATTCTATTTTGCTTCAATGCAGCAATAGTCCTATGGTTAACCAGATCCACTACACAAAGCAAACAACTTACAAAATGCATTTATTTCCTTATATTGCAGATCAATTTTAAGTGGATCTACAAATATACAATAAATAATATAGATTACCGATTCTTTGTTTCTAAGGTAATGAGTAAATTTACTAATTCACATAAATAATTTCAGAAGGACAGCAAATGTAAAAATGTGTTTTAGACAGTGGAGACAGTGGAGATGCCATTTTATTGTAATACCATTCATAATCAAAGGTCAAAGTAATGCCGCTGCATCCAGATGCGAGGGCATTGAGCTTTCTGTGTCAGTGATCGTCCTTCTCTATTTCACCCAGTTCCAGACATACCCGAGCCTTCCAAGTCTCTTCATATATCTAATCCAATAAAATCTACCGTAAGTTCAGTTAGCGTGCGCGCACGCACACACACACACACACACACACACGACTGCATTGAAATACTTTGCTCTAAGGAAGGAACATAGTGTATAGGCAACTTGTGTATTTGCTAAGTATGGGAAGACTAATCCTTTAACGATTGCATTTACTTTCTTTCACTTCCATCGTTGCTACGTTCTGCTCAGAAATGTACTTAAACAAGCAATAGATATATACGATGTTGTTACGAGAGTTTTGGAAATAATTCCTCAAAATTTACATAGCTGCCTCTTTATATTTGGCAGCTTTATTAAGCATCATCCGTGGGAACAACCCCTGTAGAAAGATGTGAGCCAGGGGTTTCTCTGGCACTGGAAGGACCTGTCAGAATCCTCCCAGGTGGGTCAAATTGGCCAGGCTTTATACTCTGTCTCCATTCATGTTTGCACGTCAGGTGCTCCAGGACGGATTAACATTAAGCTAAACAACGGTTACAGCTGAGGCAAACTTTGAAGGAGCTGAGAGCTGAAGGCTGATTTGTAATATTGCTCCTAGCAGCCAGGGGAAAAAAGTATTCCTTTCTTGAAGAGAGATCTGTGTCCACCACAAAGTGTTTTTTCTTAGCTCTTGTAAAACTGAAATTGTTTGCTTTAGAATTTTTTTAAATGAATCCTTTAAGATTCTTAATACTAAGATATCATTAGGTCCAGGAATTTTAAAAAGAATTATTTCTGTTTATGTAATTTCATAAATTTCTCTATACATAAATCAGTGCTAAAGCATGCCTTTGATACTAACAACTTGCTTGGTTTGTGAACCGAATCAGTTTTCTGTAAGTTTTTAGTTAAGTTCTAAAGGTATTATCAAATCAATTACTTTTATTGCATATCTCAATATTCCAGTTGATGTATAAGTTTAAATAGAACAAACTATTTGACATTGAAATGTTCTTTGTCAAGGGAAAAGAAATACAATTTTAAAGCCACAGCAAATGACACATAGTTCTGAATGATTTATTGGCTGTCTGCCATTCTGAAATGGCTGCCAGTCAACGTTACATGTGACATCTTTCAGATAGTGTGAACTCCTTTAAGCAAGTACTTTTTATCTTAATGGGCTGAAAGACCTATTTCAACAGTTACAATAATTCAGAAAAATAGTCTCAAGCCTAGTATTCTAATAATGTTATTTTCATAGATACTAGTCTCTAAAGACAATGCTTCACTCTTGTAGAAAATGACTTTTGTCATCATCCTGGATTTCAAAATTCTTTCCATTATTTAATATTTAAATCACTAGCAAAACTTGGCATGAGAAGTAGATGAGAGCTGTCATCAAGAAGCCAGTCATTTTTCTTGGATTCCCATATGTCATGCCTAGCAATAGAGCATTTATTTCTTAAGGGCTGAGGAATAGCAGCAATGCTAAACAGGAGATGAAATTAAGAGGAATGAGAGGGTCCAAGCTGTTTTCCTAGACTGATTCTCATTCATCCTAAATCAAAGCATTTTCTTATAATTATTATATAGATATGTAGTTTGTGGAATTATCTATCTTTTGGCAATGTTGATTTTTTTTTCTGATTATCCAAATAAGTAATGTTAATGGAAAAAAATCAGATATTAAGAGAAAAAAACATAAAAATAAATGTTAACCCAATATAGTAACAATCCAATTAATTTATATGATACCCTAGGGATTATGTCAATTATATTTTAAGCGAAATTCTAAAAGGTCATCACCTGTGTTTTCTCCTATGATTACGTAATCAACTAAAGCACAATTGTAAATGATTGTATGTGCTCGAATTTTTAGTTGTTTACAAGCTTTACTGTTGCAGACAATAATAATGGGAGTTTCTTTGAAAATAAATTTAGTTGTTCTATAACCAAAATATAAATATAGAATTAAATAAAATTATCAAAAATATTAAATAAAATATGTATACATATAAAATACATAAATAAAATAAAATAAAGTATCCTACATTGATCACTTTATGTCTGTGGTTACACTGTTGATTTTGTGTACATTCTTATATGGGTATATATGCAATTTTATAAAAAGAAGTAGTCACAGGGTACACAAAGTTAGTTTTATCCCTTAAAAGTGTATGCAGTCAGTGGAATTTATACATAAATTTTTTCAACCTGGAAGAAGAATGTTAGTCGAAAAAACTATGAATTGAAAAATTTTCTGGTTAATTCAAAGGGCTTTCCCAAAAAGGCTTTTAAATTTTAATTGCATTTACTTTCTTATAGCAGAATATGAAAATGAACCTTTTTTGCTACAAATTGGCTAGCAACAAATTTTTATTTTTATTATTTTAATTCAGTGAAATTTGGAGAATGGAGTCTCATTCTTTATACATATTTTAATACTAATGAGATTGACTTCTTCCTCATTAACAGTGCATTTTTACCCTCAGTGATTCAGTACATGGTATAGTGCAATAATTACAAATGATTATTCCAAAGACAGATCACATGCTTCTAAATGCCAAATCATCACTAAAGAACTCTGTGGCATTAGGAAATTTCATAATCTTCTAGTGTCTCAATTTAGTGGAGGAATGTTTAGGAGGCTGTTGCAATAACAAAAGAAAATTAGACTATCTGTATCCAACATGAAAAGATTGTTAGTAGTATTAAATTAGTTACTATGGGTAAAACAATCAGATAGTAGTTAAAGAGAATCTGCACTAACACTTTTTATATATTTCATATTCAGTATATCGTAGAAAATTAGGTTTATTTTATATTTTCTCCCAAAACAATTCTTCAAGACAAGTTTTGGAACAATTAATTCCCTCTTTGTTTATAACATGTATTTGAATAAAGTGAACTTTATCTTCATGATTTCTGGGACATCTGTTGCAGGTATTTTATTGTTCAGTATTCGTCTCAGCATATTCTGGGCAGCATTTCACTCATCTGTACCTCTGAGTGCCCACATTTCCTTGATCCATTTCACCTCACTGATAATCTTCCTTTACTCATAGTCTAACATTTTTTAGAAATTCTGAGAGTACCCCAAACTTTGATCTTGGGTCTTCCTTTAACCTTATATGTCTTTCCACCTGATTTTAATTATTTACATGACATTAGACCCTACCTTTATGCTGACAAATCCCAAAATTACATCTCCGGCCTAAACTTATCCTTATAGATTTGGTTGCAACTTATTAAGAAGTCAGGTTCAATATAATACATGCATTGTTTATTTAAAATGCTCATTAAAATATTTAAAATTTTATTTTAATGTAAAAAATTAAGCTTTTAATTTTATCTCCTATTTAATAATTTTAACAAAAAACTTTAATAATTATTGCTGGGTTTTAAAATATTATGAAATATTTTTGACTTTGAAAAATGATAACAAATCTTCCTCTTTCTTATCTCCTTGACTATACTTGGTATTGCTTTTTCCAAATCCGGGCCACAAGTTCAGAATATAACCTGTTAAAATATCTTCTATGTATAAACAGTCTTTAAATTTTCTTGAGAGAATACTAAATACCTAAAAGTGTTGCTCCTTAACCTATGAAAGAGAGAATAACAAAAATAATCCCCGTTTTAATTATTTTAAATGGTAATTAAAGCTATTGTGAGGGCTCTTTTATCTGCCAGACTTATGAACAAAGAATAGCTCAAATTTATGTGTAAATAAAATATATTGAGATAAAGCCTTTCATTAAATGTATGATTTTCAGTTTATAAAGCACACTCACATTCAAGAACAAAGACTGATACAGCAACTATCTACAAAATGCTTTTGTTACGAGATTTTAATTCTTTCATCAAACAGACACAGTCAAAGTTGATAGTGTTACGAGATTTAGAGATATTTTCAATATCCTTCCGATATATCATTTAATACGTTCTTAATCTCAGGAAATTCTTAACCATTTCTCCTAAATTATACAGTTGACTCTTGAATCATGCAAGGTTTAGGGGCATCAAACCTCCCTATACCCTCCCCACCACCCTACACAGTTAAAAATCCATGTATAACTTTGGACTCCCCCAGAATTCAACTAAGACCCTACGGTTGACTGGAAAAGCCTTAGTGAGAGCATTAACACATATTTTGTATGCTACATGTATTTCACACAGTCCTTTTACAATGAAGCTAGCTATAGAAAATGTTATTAAGAAAATCATAAGGAAGAGAAAATACATTTACAGTACTACACTGTATTTATTTATCTCATAAGTTTACATTCTGTGTTTACAAGATGGATCCTTCTTCTGAAATGGCGGCACCCACAGCTGCAGACTTCAGTCTAGGGTACCTATCAAGCAATTCAACCTTTTCCTGTAATGTCAGGAACTTTCTCTGCTTCCTAGAAGAACTTTCTGCTTCACTAGCGGCACTTTGTATAGATAGGTCTGAAGGTGTAATTCAAGGTTTATGGTATTGCACTAGATGTGATGAAAAATACAAATACAGTAGAACCATGAGAGATCACTTTTTTTTTTTTTTGAGACAGAGTCTCACTCTGTTGCCCAGGCTGGAGTGCAGTGGCACGATCTCGGCTCACTGCAACCTCTGTCTCCCAGGTTCAAGTGATTCTCCTTCCTCAGCCTCCTGAGTAGCTGGAACTACAGGTGTACGCCACCACGCCAGGCTAATTTTTGTATTTTTGTTTTCTTAATAGAGATGGGGATTCACCCTATTGGCCTGGCTGGTCTTGAACTCTCGAACTTGTAATCCTCCCACCCCTGCCTTCCAAAGTGCTGGGATTACAGGTGTGAGCCATCGCGCCCAGCCTGAAAGATTACTTTTTACTGTGACAATTTACTGGAAGACAAACGACTCACAAGGAGATGACTAGCATTATGCGGCATTTTAAATAAATACAACACTTCAGTTCACTGGAAAAACAACAGGTGGAGGCCAGGAAATTCTTCCAGTTGTATAGTTAGTACTATAGTTAATTTTATACAGTTGTGATTTAATATTTTATATTTACATTTACATTTACATTTCTTTTAACTGCAGTTGACTCCATGTATTCTCTGTTAGTGTGTGCCTACGTTTTGATAAATTATAACTTTTTATAGTAGATACATCTATACTTCATTATAGTAAATGATAGATTACATTAGTATCCACATATAATTTATGCATTCATAACTTATCTTTTTTGTTAGTTTTGTAAATATTTCTTGTTTACATGGTTCACTTGTGAGCTTTTTCAATTTGTCACAAATCTCCAAAAATTTCTAATATATTTATAGGAAAAAATCTACATATGAGCAGACCTGCACAGTTCAAACCTGTGTTGTTGAAGAATCAACAATTTAAGAGAGGATTCAACTCTTTTGTCTGCTAGCATGGGTTAACATAAACTTTAGTCAGAACTACTGAGATTTCATGGCACACTGAGGGCAAATTGACCAATGCATTTAATCAACAAATTGGTAAGTGTATCTTTATATAACTCTATCCATATAACTTGTCTCAACCTTCACCAAGTTAATACTAGCAAATCTATAAAATGACTCAGTAAAAATCTCAATGAATTTTTTATAGCAAGTGCTGGCAACAGATTTTAAATATGTTCTGATCTTTGTGTCTTGTTGGCATGGAGAAAATCTTTTTTTTTTTTTCAGCCTGGGGAATTCCAAACTATATCCCTCTTCACAAGGAAACCATTTTACTGGAATTCTTACTAAATAACGTGGCAAAGTTTTGTCACTTAATCAGACTTCGCTGTCCATGTCAGTTTCAACCTTTTGGGAAGGCAGAAAGAATAGGTGGAATTCTGAAACTAAAGTTGGCAAAGTTCACAGAGATCGTCAAACTTGCATGGTCTAAGATATCTCTTCTTTCTGTGGTTCACCTGTGGTTTGTGAGTTAGTAACAGGCTAAACCGAGTATCTAGGAATATTAGATACTCAGGAAATTTATTCTCTGATTCCAGAAATCTATACTTGTTTAACTAAAAGCTGTAAAGACTAAGGAAATCCATTCTTTCAACAAAAGTTTCTAAAGACTATCCTCATTATTCTTCTAAACAATGTCTGCAAAACTGGTTTTCAAACCTGCATACGTTGTCTTCTAAGACACACGGGAGACAAAGATCCTGGGAAATAAGTCAGTATTAGGCAGAGCTGACAACTAGCAAAGCCGTAAGTCTTTAAAAGACTGATTCTTAGGTTCCTATCTCTCAAGTAAAGAGGTTTAAGTCATCTTAATATTATGGGAAAGTATCTGTGCCAAAAACTTCTAACTAATGACTCTTAGGATTCTCCCAAAAGCAAGTAGTCTTTGGGAGGAGACAGCTTACATCAAATGCCTTTGGAGCAAGTGAATCACTATATGAGATAAAGGTATTTACAAACCAAGATCCAGGTAAAAAGATTCACTGGTTGTCATATTTAGTCTGTATGTCTTGAATTTTTATTTTCCTAGTTATCTTTTTAATCTTTTTATGCTTAAGATGGCATTTAATTACTTTACCTATAAAGCTACTATTCCTAATTTCTCTATAGCATCCTTAGTCACTCCCTACAAGAGTTCAGAAGCCGGTTGTAATTTTTTCACCATTTGGCTAAACATGCAGTTGAATCAGTGCTAAGCTGCACACAATTTCCTTAAGATGCCAATTAGTGTTTTTGTAACATTGATTCCTAAATATGAAATATCTGGGTTTATCAATAACTGGACACTCTGCTTATTGGCATTTCATCTGACAAACAGCAGAGCTTTAGAGAAATAGAAATCTTAAATCCTAACATGCTACACTCAGGAAAGAACACATATGCCTACAGTAGAACAGCACTCGGGGATCTTTAATAGAACGCAGCTTCTGTAACTAACCCTTTAGAAAGAAATGTCTTGAGGAGAACAAATGGCCCATACTTAATTCATTTCTTACACTTACATATCACAAATAATTCTTATCCCATATTCAAGCTCTTATCACATCTACCTCTTCCTGCATGGATAAGGTCTTCATTTTATATCCACCCTACTTGATTAATGGCAGAATGGAGCTGAAAGCAATCAACAAATTCTATCAACCCTAATGACTGCTACTGGATTTGTGGTACCAGATCCTATTGATTATTACAGCAATCTTGACATCAACTAACATATTGATGTGGTAGTCAGAATAATGACTCCTCAGACAAGTTGGGGTCCTTATCCAGAGAATGTATTTAAATTTGTTAACTTACCTGGCAAAACACAGTTTGCAAATACAATTAAAGTTAAGAATCTTGAAATGGAGAGACTATCATAGATTTTTAGGTGGCCAAATGCAATCATAAGATTCTTCACAAGTGGAAGAGGGAGATATAAAAGGAGAATGTGAGGACTCGGTGCTTCATTGGTAGCTTTGAAGGTAAAGGAAGGGAACTGTTATGGACTGAATATTTGTGTCCCCCTAAAATTAAATATTGAAGATGATTGGCATTGTTCTATTAATAGATTTTCATTTAATAGATATTTTTTGCTTGTTGTTATTTCTTGTATACTCGGTATCAACTTTATTTTCAATTTCTTAGACTATCTAAACTATTATACTCTATTCTTTTCAATAATCTATTAATCCACAGCGTGATAGTCTCTGGAGATGGAGCTCTTGGGAGGAACTTAGATTGAGATAATGTCATAAGTGTGGTGTTCTCATGATGATATTTGTGTTCTTATAAGAAAAGGTGGAGATCCAAGACCTTACCCCCTTCTCTTTCTCTCTCCATAAACATGTTTCCAGGAAAGGGCATGTGAACACAGAGAGAAGGTGTCCATCTACCAACCAGAGAGGGAGTGGGCTTAGTCTTGGACTTCCCAACCTTCAGAACTCTGAGAAATAAATGTCTGATGTTTAAGGACCCAGCCTATGGTATTTTCTTATAGCATTCCAAGCAGACTGAGACAGGGACCATGCATCCAAGAATACAGCTGTATTCTAAAACCTGGGAAAGGCAAGGGCATGAGTTATTCCACAGAGTCTAAGGAAGGACTATAGTCTTCCAATGCTTTGATTTTAACTCAGTAAGATCTGTGTTGAACTTCTAACCTGGAAAACTATTAGACAATAAATTTATGTTGTTTTAAACCACTAAATGTGTTGTAATTTTTATAGCAGCTCCAGGAAAATAATACATTTGGCAAATCGATGCATGTTTCATGATGGTCAATAATATGCCTCAGGGTCCATTTTAGCTATGATTTGTATCCTCTCAAAAAACAAAACAAAATGAAAAAGTAAAACAAAAAGACCAACTTTACTAAATAACTTGATTTTAAAAAATATTTTATATTATTTAATCCAGTATATCCCAAATAATGTCATCTCAGCATAAGTAAATATTAAAATTATTATTCAGCTTTTATATTTTTAAACTAAATCTAGCTTGTATTTTACACATAGCATGAATCAATTCAGATTCACCATATTTCAAGTATTCAGTATCTACATGTCTCTAATAATGACCGTAGTGGACAGAGCTGATACAGATTTTCAAGTGTATTTGTATAAAATTAAGTATGTTATTATCTCATTTAAAAAAAAAACTTGTCTATGTCTATGTTCCTTTTGCTTTTTTAACATTGAACATATTACTCATTTTTCATTTAGTTTTGCCTGTATTTAGTTCTCTTTTTGGTGTTGTTATTTCTTCTATACCTAGTATCAACTTTTTTTTGTTTCTTAGACTATCTAAACTATTATGCTCTAAGTTTAGCTCAATTTCAATCAGATACTCACGTTGAAAAACTCATTTAACTCTTAATTCATTCTCCAAGGCCATGAAAAATCTTCCTCTCACTCTTTCCTGCTGTAACACTGCAAAAATATGTCAAATTGGTGTACTTTCTTGGTACAGAGTTTTAATAAATTTAGTTTTGATTTAATAACAAATTGATTATATTTTAGGGAGTTCTGCTGATAAAAGCATAAAATAATGTTAGTTCAGTTCATCTTTTATAAAGCCATGATTGTACCATAATATCAATTATTGCCTGAATTTATGACTTCAAAATCAACATAGTATGCATCAACATATATATTTTTAGCAATTCTAAACTCCAGGTGCTTATTTAAATGATATGGGTACATAAGACTGAACAAAAACAGGTGGAATTGAATGTACATTTTAGAGAAATACTTCATGCACAGCAGTGTTATATTAAATAAGGAATTTAATGACACAATAGCATGGCAGCATGCAACTGTTTGGCTGATATGTCTCTTTAAGCAAGTACATATGGTCATTCATAGAGCGTGTATTTGTATCTGAGTCTATGTCTCTGTGGTGAAGCAGCTAGCAGTAATTGGATGTCTTAATTATCTAACTGGATAAAACACCTCAAAATAAAAATAAATTCTGATTTATTTATTAGCTCAACTGAGCTTTTCTCTTGAATGTAACACAAATGGTCCCTGATTTACAATGGTACAGCTTCACAGCTTTATCATGGTACAAAAGTGATAAACACTGAGTAGAAACAACAGTTATTGCCCATATACTCATTCTGTTTTTCACATTCAGTACAATATTTAATAATTTACATGTGATATTCAACACTTCATTTAAAAATAGGCTTTATGTTAATTTTTTCTGACTTTCGGCTAATGTCAGCGTCCTGAGAACATTTGTTAAGTGTATTAAATGCATTTTTTACCTCAACTATTTTCAATTTATGATGAATTTATTAGGACCCATCATAATATTTCCCATGTAAACACACACACACACACACACACGATTTAATCTGTTTATAGTAACAGAAGGAATAAAATACTATTTCTATTATACACCAAAACTAGCCGTTTTTTACAGATACTTCACTCTGAAAAATAAGTTTAGAGCTACTTCACAGATTAGTGTAAAAATTTGGTGTTACTGTTTCAGAAATTCGAGTTCACATTTCAATAAATAGGCCTCTCCCTCTGCTAAACCTGGGAATGTTATTCTTTTGAAAAATAGCACTGTAAAATTACATGTCTTATTGGGAAAAGACAATCGCAAACAGTAGTCACACATAAAATCAAGGATCAGAGACAACTTTTTCACATACAGTGAAGACTTCTTGCCAATTTTGAGAGTATACAGGAAAACAGAATGGGGGACAAGTGTCTCTGACACATAGAAAATCCCTTGAAGAGGAGCTGAGCTGACACAATCAAAGCGTATGCAAAACTGGAAGGAACTAAGTGAGTGCTTTTTATATTAGTTCAGCTGTCAAGAAAGTGCAAACTAAAACTAACAGATTTTTACTAAGGGAGGATTTTCTTTTTTGAAACATCATCATTTATTCAGCTTGCAACTTCCTCAGCTGAATCTCAGGATGTGTTCCATGCCACTGAAGGACAGTTAAATCATGTCCATGATAATATATAAGAAGTTGGCGGAAGAGCATGGCAGCATTTAAATTAACCTTCAATTAGGTAGAGTTTCTAAATGCATAGTTTAAGTCGTAGTTTACATACAATTTAATCAAGATAAGCACTTATTAGGTTAATGATATAGTTTGGCTCTGTGTCCCCACAGAAGTCTCATGTTGAATTGTAATCCCCACGTGCCAAGGGAGGGGCCTGGTGAGAGGTGATTGAATCATGGGGGTCGATTATTCCATGCTGTTCTCATGACAGTGAGTGAGTTCTTACAAGATCTGATGGTTTAAAAGTGTGTGGAACTTTCCCCCGACTCGTCTCTCTCCTGCCACCACGTCAAGAAGGTCCTTGCTTTTCCTTTACCTTCTGCCATGATTGTCAGTTTCCTGAGGCCTCTCAGCCATGCTTCCTATTAAGCTTGCAGAACTATGAGTCAATTAAACATCTTTTCCTCATAAATTACCCACCCTCTGGTAGTTGTTTATAGCAATTTGAGAAGAGATAAATACTTAGTACTAGAGAAACGGGGTATTGCTATAAAGATGCCTGAAAATGTGGAAGCAACTTTGGAACTGGGTAACAGACAGAGGTTGGAACAGTTTGGAGGGCTCAGAAGAAGACAGGGAGATGTGGGAAAGTTTGAGTCTTCCTAGAGACCTGTTAAATGGTTGTGAACAAATTCTGATAATGATACAGACAGTGAAGTCCAGGCTGAGGGCGTCTCAAATGGGGATGAGGAACTTACTGGGAACTGAAGAAAAGCTCACTCTTGCTATGCTTTAGCAAAGACACTGATAGCATTTTGACCCTGCCCTAGAGATCTGTGTAGCTTTGAACTTGAGAGAGATGATTTAGGTTATCTGGTGAAATAAACTTACAAGCAACAAACTTTCCAACATGTGACCTGACTGCTTCTAAAGAGTTTATGCTCATTTGCATGAAGAAAGAGACGGTTTGAAACTAAAACCTACATATGCAAAAAAAAGCAGAGCATAAAATTCTGGAAAATTTGCAGCCTGACCATGAAGTACGAAAGAAAATCCCATGATCTTGGGAGAAATTCTAGCAGAAATTTGCATATGTAAAAAAGAGCCAAATGTTAACAGCAAAGACGATGTGGAAACTGTTTTCAGTGCATTTCAGAGACCTTTGAGGCAGCCTCTTCCATTATAAGTCTGGAAGCCCAGGAAGGAAAAATGGTTTTGTGAGTTGGGCCCAGGGTCCTGCTGCTCTGGGCAGCCTTGGGACATGGTGCCCAGTGTCTCAGCTGCTCAACTCCAAGGGACCAAGGCACTACTCAGGCCATTACTTCAGGGGATACAAGGCCCAAGCCTTGGTGGTTTCCACATGATGTTGGGCCCGTGGTTGTGCAGAAGGCAAGAATTGAGGTTTCAGAACCTCCATCTAGATTTCAGAGGATGTATGGAAACGTTTGGATGTCTAGGCAAAAGTCTGCTGCAGAGGTGGAGCCCTTATGGAGAACCTCTGCCAGGGCAGTGCAGTGGGAAAATGTGGAGTTGGAGCCCTCACACAGATTCCCCACTGGGGCACTCCCTAGTGGAGCTTTGAGAAGAGGGCCACAGTACTTCAGACCCCAGAATGGTAGATCCACTGGCAGGTTCCACCTTGTGCTTGGAAATGTCACAGGCACTCAATGGTATCCTGTGAAAGCAGCTGTGGGCTGTTCCTTGTAGAGCCACAGAGGCAGAGCGGTCCAAGCTCATGGGAATCCAGATATTGCATCAGTGTGCTCCGCATAGACATGGGGTCAAAGAAGGTTATTTCAGAGCTTTAAGATTTAATGACTACCCTGCTGAGTTTTAGACTTGCATGGGGCCTGTAGACCCTTTTTTTTTTGGACAATTTCTCCCTTTTCGAATGGGAATATTTACCCAATACCCATACCCCCATTGTATCTTGGAATTAGCTAACTTGTTTTTTATTTTACGGGCTCATAGGCAGAAGGGATTTGCCTTGTCTCAGATGAGACTGTGCATATGGACTTTTGAATTAATACTGGAATGAGTTAAGACTTTGGGAGTCTGTTGGGAAGCCATAATTGGTTTTGAAATGTGAGAAGGACATTATATTTGGGAAGGGCCAGAGGCAGAATAATATGGCTTGGCTCTCTGTCCCCACTCAAATCTCATCTCAAATTGTAATCCCCACATGTCAAAAGAGGGGCCTGGTTGGAGGTGATTGGCTCATGGGAGCAGATTTCCCCATGCTGTTCTCGTAATAGTGAGTTCCATGAGATCTGATGGTTTAAAAGTGTGTGGCACTTCCCCACTTGCTCTCTCCTGTCACCATGTCAAGAAGATCCTTGTTTCCCCTTTGCCTTCACTGTGATTTTCTGAGTTTCTGGAGGCCTCCCATTTATGCTTCCTGTAAAGCCTGCAGAACTGTGAGTCAATTATAACTCTTTTCTGTACAAATTACTCAGTCTCACATCCTTCTTTATACCATTGTGAAAATTGATTATAATTCATTAGCAATTTTAAAGAACATTTGGGATTTTAACAATCAGGCACATATTTTTTAATTATCAGAATGTTTATAATCTTTTAAGCCCTTGCAACTTATAGTTATGTCTAAAACTTTGATGACTTCCATTACATTCCAATGCCTCAGTTCCTTTGTAGCAAACTATCATATTTGGCTTACTGTAACTACAGTGCAGTTATTTTCAGCCCAAATAGTATTCAGTAATAAGCATTTCTTGCCACATAAGAATAAGTTATATTCTTATTCACTCTATTCTAGAATTTCTATTTTCCTTCCACAGTGCCAGCTAAAATTAAAGCATATAATTTACTGGGGACTTGCGTATTTAATGTTTGTTTTCTTATTACATTATAAATACTGTGAAGGAAGGAAATTCTTGCCTCTTGTTTATACTTTTATCTCCATTATAGAAACACTCTGCATTATTTTCTTACTGCTGTTGTAGCAAATGACTACAAAGTTAGTGATTTAAAATAGCACAAATGTAGTGTCAAGCAATTCTGTTCGTCAGATGTCTGACATGCATCTTATGAGGGTAAAATCAAAGAGTGAGTACTGTTGTATTTCTTTCTGAAGGTTTTTGGGGAGAATTGGTTTCCTTGACTTTTCCAGCTTCTAGAGGTTACCCTGATTTGTTAGTTTGTGGTCTCTTTCATTTGTCAAAACCAGCAATGTTGTATCTCTCTGATCATTCTTTTGAAGTCATATCACCTTAAGCTTCTAGACAAGAAAGTGTCCCTATTTTAAACCCATGTGATTACATTGAAATCAAAAGAATAGTTTTTCATCTTACTGTCCTTAACATTGTAACACTTGCAAACTTCCTTTTACCAAATAAAGTTAACATATTCACAGGTTCCAGAAATCAGGACATGGGCCTTTGGGGGAAACCATTATTTTGTCTACTGTATATTGTCTTGATTGGAAGAAGCAACTTCTTTGAATAGGTGAATTAATTTCAAATTAATAATGTGGTGATTCTGAATGATCACTAAAGAAATCAGCTGCTACACCAAACATTACTGATCTAAACAAATATCAACGGACTATATAAAATTCATTGTACATTTGGAGATAGAAATAATTTTGTACTTTTTATAGCACTTTGTAAATTATTTACAATTCTTTTTCTTATTTATAAAATCAGTATTGTATTAATACCTACATTATAAGTTTGTTTTAAGAATCAAATGAGATAAACATTTGAAACAGCTGTCATAGCATCAAGTGGATGTAGTAAGCATAAAATATCAGATGATTTATTATTTTCAGAATGTAGTTAAAGTCTATGTTAAAGGATATCAGTACTTGGTTCAGTGTATTATAATGCTAGCTTTTGTGTCAAATGTATCTAGAGAGTACACCGAGTGGCTTAAATTAAGTAGAAGGTGACTTTTACTTCCGTAACAGTTTAACATAAGTATTTTTGGCTAAAGAGGCATCTTTCCTGCAAAGAATAATTCAAGTTAATGAAGGATCTATTATTATAAAATTGTATCTTCCAAGATTGTCATGTATATATCACCATTCCAGAAGAAAAAGACTAGTCATGAAACATAATTTGCGTACTTCTTTATGTATGAAAAACTCACTTTTCTTCACTCTGGAGACAATGCAAAGTTTTGTCCAGTTACTGCCTACAATTTAAAGTTCAGGATGTTTCATGACATGCAATTCTCTCCCATAGGCCACTATATGACTTATCAAGGACTAGTGTCCTGTAAAGTCAAAAGACAAATTATCTGTAAAATCTAAGTTGCCATGGTGAAGCTCCCATCAGAAGACAAAGAAGTCTGCATAGCACTGACAAAAATATTTCTGAGCCACTTAAATATTTATTTGATGAAACCATAAATACATCCTTTGGAAGTAACTTTAAGGTCCACTGTTCCTGTGACTCATAGATTTACCTTCTGTGGTATTCTACATTTTCTCTTATTCCTCATGCTTCCATCTTAAATTAGAACAATGAGTGTTTTCTCAGCATGACCTCTGATTAGTGCAATTTGGGATGTCCGAGGATATTTTAAGCCTTAAAATTTTTTTTTTCACAATAGACTTATTATACCTTTACCAAGTAGTTATGTGGAAAACATTTATTTGTTTATTGGATCTAGTTTATTCTAGTTAATTTCATGGAAAATAACCAAACTTACAGTTCTTTCCCAGGCATGATTCTAGATTCTGTCTCATTTCCTTGTTTTTTCCCCTCCCCAACACACATACGCTTCTCTCACTGTAAAGATCACCACTTGACGGTCATTTGAAATCATAGACTAGAAAGAGAAAGCAACTTTCATGATTAGTTCTTTGCTTCAGGGCTGGGTTCCTTGCTTTTTATGAATATAGTAGGATTTAATTTCTGAACAGCTTTTTCAACCTAATCAGAAATACATGAGCTTCTCTGTCACTGTATGATTCCAACATTACTAGATTTTCTGTTTACAAGTAGTTTCCAAACAGGAATGATTTTTTTCCCCATAGAACACTCGTGGGTGCCTGGAGAAATTTTGAGTTATGATGATTAAGTAGTGATGCTACTGGGAGGAAGTGGGATATCGCAGAGAGACTATTAGTATCCTACAATGCAAAGAATAGGACCCTCCCCAGCTGCAGGAATATCAGGCATAAAATGTCAAAAATGGTAAGGTTTAGCAACTCAACTCTATCCACTTTCATTCTACTCTAAAAACAAGATTTTTTTTTTGCTTCTATTTATCTCTCTCTTGCATTATGGAACAGAGCAAATATGAACAAATGCACATTACTTTCTGCCTTTTCCCATTTCCCACACTCTTTCCCAAAGGTGATGACCTAGTAGTATTCAGTTAATTTTAGATGGCAGTTTCAATAATTTTTCCACTGGGTATTATAAGTCTTCATTTCAATCCTCTGAGTTTGGTTTACTTGTTCATTTAATACCAATTTACTGGAAATGTAGATGTTGTTATAGCAGACCCAACTCAAGCCGGTGATTTCTGTATTACTTGGAACGCTGCTAGTTGCTTTGACAACTATACTCAGCAACGTCTACTGCCTTAAACAGAACAGAAGTTGGTTTCTCTTCCACAAAATGTGATGTTTTTTAGATAGGCAAGGCATTACTCCTTTATGTCCTTGTTCAAGAACATAGGCTACTAAGGTATTTAATCTG
Organism: Cacajao melanocephalus; assembly: GCA_963573385.1. Taxonomy (NCBI): domain Eukaryota; kingdom Metazoa; phylum Chordata; class Mammalia; order Primates; family Pitheciidae; genus Cacajao; species Cacajao melanocephalus. The sequence continues at coordinate 123,500 of CAUYLG010073331.1, forward strand.
CAGTATGTTGCTTCCAAGACTGCTGTAGAATTGACCATTCTAGTCAAACATACTAAAAATGTATAAAAAAGAGTATATGTTGGCATTTTGGAGACTTAATTGGATATAAAATAAGCTACTTCTACTCATTTTCCACTATTTTGACTTCAGTCCCATGCAGTAATGTAAAGTATATAAGAATGAGAAATATAGTTGATGTATCCATTCAAAGTAGAACATAAATGTTTGTGAACATTTGAATCTGCGAGTTTCTCTTGCTCATAAGAAATGACTCAACTGATTGATGCGTGAAACCTCATTGTAAAAGAATGTCCTATAAATTAGATATTAATACATTTAAATTTTTTGATTAAAAAAGTCAGCCAATTTGTGAATATGTTTTATTTAGGCTTGACTTAGTTAATTTTCATATTATCTAAGACCTAATTAAGATTGAGGCAGAAGAAATGGGTCCTTGGGATTTGAAAACTAGCATTCAATTTGGAAGTTCAGTTTGCAACATAGATTCTTTATTACTAAATTACTAGATATAACATCACAAAGGAGGAAAGGAAGGTCACTTAGTTAAAGATGTAAGGTACAAGTCATAGTGTCAGATATAGAGAATGATTGAAGGTTATTAGAGTCACACACCAAATGAGTAGATTGTTGTTTTCAAGGAAGAGGTTATGTAAGGGTAAGAGGAATAATCCTTTAGCACCCTTGTTAATTAAAAATGTGTAAAGTTATTTACTTTTCAAGGAAATTACTATTAGTAATTTTATAGGTAAAATGACAAATTCCATGTTGAATTTTCACATGTAACACCTTCCTTGAGCACTTACTTTAATAAAGCTATTAGTCTATTCTTAGTCTCAGCTTGCCTTTCTTTAAAGAGTTTTAAAAAAATTTATGAAAGAAGTTGAGATTTGGAAGTATACCTGTAATACTTTTCAGTTTTTATTTTTATTTATTTATTTATTTTGGAGGCAGTCTCACTTTGCCTCTAGCCTGGAGTGCAGTGGCACAATCTTGGCTCACTGCAACCTCTACCTCCTGGATTCAAGCAATTCACCTGCCTCAGCCTCCCAAGTAGCTGGGACTACAGGCACATGCCACCATGCCCAGCTAATTCTTCTATATCTTTAGTAGAGATGGGGTTTCACCATGTTGGCCAGGATGGTCTTGATCTCTTGACCTTGTGATCCAACTGCCTTGGCCTCCCAAAGTGTTGGGATTACAGGCATGACTTTTCAGTTTTTAATTGCATGTTTTATTCTCCTTTAATTACTGAAGGTTACCCTCAAAAGTGAAGAGATAGTATCACATTGTGTAAGATTTTACTCCTGAATGTAATATACAAAAATGTTACAAAGCATATCAAAGAGGTTTGCATTCTGTGAGACAAAATGGCCGATTTGATGTGGCCAGGAAGCACCACCCCCAGTGAGGGAGACCAAATTGTGGAGTAAACCACCATACTTTAGGCAGATATTTGGGGAGAAAAGGCTAAGTGGATGGAGAGGCAACTCTGAAGGTGAGTTGAACAGGGAGGAAGGCTGTGCAGGGTAGAGGAAACACTAGAGTTAGTTCCTTGCCCAGAATGGCTCCTAGGAAAAGGCCTCTGCCTGAGGGAGACCTGAGGCCTCGAACACCTAACAACAGAAACACAGGTGCAGCACCAATGATTGTAGCAGACTCCCCCAAGGCACAGGATCAGACCCAGTGATGAGGACTTCTCTCCCACCCCCACCACAGAGCACACCTACCAACAAAAAGAAGTATAAACGAGCCATGCCACTGGGTATTAGCCTATCCATAGGACATTACTCTTAAGCACCTTGCATTGGATCACAGCCCAAACTACAACATCAAAATTTATCCTACTACATATACACCTGTGAAACCAAACACAATAATTATCTATACATAAAAACGCTGTAGAGAGAAAGCCCTGACCCTTTGAAAGGATTCAGAAACAAAAACCAAGTGAATACACTCAACATAAACTACAGTTAAACAATCACCAACTCTACCAGAAGAAAAAGAGCTTTGCAAGAACTCTGGCAATTCAAAAAGCTAGAGTGTCCACTTACCTCAAAATTAGCCCACTAGCTACCCAGCAACGTTCTTAATCAGTCTAAAATAATTGCAACAGACACATAATACAGAACATGGATGACAGAGAAACTCATGAAGATTAAGGAGAAAGTTGAAACCAAATTCAAGAAATCCAATCAAACAATCTAAGTGTTGAAAGATGAAATTGCCATTAAAGGAAATAACCACGTTGAATTTTTAGAGCAGAAAAAACAACATCCAATATAATACTGAATGGGCAAAGGCTGAAAGCATTCTCCTTCAGAACTGAAACAAACCAAAGACATCCACTCTTACCACTCCTATTCAACATAGTACCAGAACTCCTAGCCAGAGCAAACTATCTCTCTTCAGCAACAATGTGATTCTATACCTAAAAAACCCTAAAGGCTCCAACAAAAGTCTCCTAGAACTGATAAAGGATTTTAGTAAGGTTTCAGGATACAAAATCAATGTACAATAATCAGTAGCATTTCTATACACCAATAGGGTTCAAGCTGAAATCAAGAAAGCAATCACATTTACAATAGACACACACACACACACACACACACACAAACACTGCTGAAAAAAATCAGAGATGATACAAACAAATGGAAAAACATTTCATGTTCATGGATTGGAAGAATTAATATTGTTAAAATGGACATACTGCCCAAAGCAGTCTATAT